>CAJVGC010000001.1:73659917-73769994 GCA_910822075.1 Senecio squalidus | reverse complement strand
CCTTGTTTATGGAACCGAAGCTGTCATCCCCCCTGAGCTCACCATCCCAACTCCTCGGGTTATGACACTCAACCCAGCTCAGAACGAGGAAGCTCTTAGGGAAAACCTCAATTTGCTTGAAGAAAGACGAGAAATAGCTCACATAAGACAAGCAGAGAGCAAGCGCCAAATGGCTAAATATTACAATGCAAGGGTCCGCCCAACAACTTTCAAAGTTGGTGACCTAGTGTGGAGAAAAAATGAGGCCAGCAGAGCAGAGAACACGGGCAAGCTAGGCCCCAAGTGGGAAGGCCCTTACAAAGTCGAAGAGGCAAATGAGAGCGGTGCCTACACCCTCTCTGACCTGGCAGGATTCCCCATCCCCAGGACCTGGAACGCCATGAACCTAAAAAAATGCTATGCCTAAGAAAATTTGTACGTTTTGAACTATACAAGGACTGATCAAATTATCCCATGTAATGATCAGGGCCACGCTTTGTACTCCGAAATATCCTTATTTTTAATGAATACAACTTTTTTCTTCCAACACTTGGCTTGTGGTTCATTATTTATATATTATGTCTATGAATGATACAAAAAAGAAATCCAAGGCCTACTAGGCAAACACATATTTATCCGCCCTCAACTCCATGGGAGAAAGGGTAAGCACTTCCTACGGAAGCGATCTCGCGAGAACACAAAAATACATGCATGCAATAAACAAGAACATAAATATGGCACAGTCATACCAAAAAGGGTTGCCACCGCAAACCCATAAATATATCATCATAACATAATCTCAAAAATAAGAGGTAGCAACACCATACATAATACATAGTCTAAATGATAGAGGGAAGCAACCCCACAAGTACACCAAGTCCTCTCATGCCTCACAAAAACAAAGACAAAAAAAATGAGACAAGAGGGAAGTCACTACTTTCCTTTCTTCTTATTCTCCAACGCCGCATCCTTCCTGACCATCTCCAAAATATCCTTCGCCTCTAGGTTGGGATCAGCCGCAACTCGAGTCAGGATAGGGTAATCATGGCACTTAAAGGCCTGCATCCTCTCAGTAACTCTATCTTTCGCTCTCTCATTATGATACTTCGTGATGACATTGCTAGGTAAATCAGGGAACTCCTCTTTAAAGGCCGCAGCAGCCTCATACCTCCCATAACCACGGGCTGCGGTGTTAAGATTAGTCACCGCATCCACGAACTGAGGATGACTACAAACAGCCCTAAACACATCAGGCATCGAAATAACCAAATCCCTCTTCTCAGTAGCACAACGTGTCAAAGAAGCCTCTACATCATTAAGGCGGGTAAGAACCCCGTCTTTCTCCTCCTTGGCTAGCCTAGCCTCCTCCTTGGCTAGTCTAGCATCCTCCTGTGCTGTCCTAGCCTCCTCCTTGGCTAGTCTAGCCTCCTCCTGTGCTGCCCTAACCTCCTCCCTGGCTACTCTAGCCTCCTCCCTGGCTGCCCTGACCTCCTCATCGGCCACCCTAGACCTATCCCCAGAGGAACGAACAAACTCTCGCTCCCGCTCCAACTGCTCAGTCAAGGAAGCAAGCCTAAGATCTCTCTCCTGATGATAGAGAATATTTCGCTGCCTCGCCACCCAGGTATCCACAAAAGTATTATATGCTGAAGTCGTAGCCATGTCATAGACATCAGTAAGGCTATACTTCTCTGTAGCACTCAAATAGGCCCGAGCAGCCTCAGAGCTGAAATCCCCCTCAAACCGCACGGGGTCGACAATACGAGACGGACGCCCCTCAGTATGAGAGAACTCCATGCTAAGGCCTGCAAAAAACAAAAAGATCAAATACAACATAGCAACTAATAACAAAATAAAACTAACTTACCAGGATCAGGCAGCGTGAACACCCCAGCTGAAAAGCTAGGCGGGCGAAACGGGGGAGTCAGAACAGCGGCGGAAGTAGTCACCCCCGCCATGGAGGAGCCCTCACCAAATTGCATACCAACAACAGAAGTGGCAGCACCATCAGAAAAAGACCCAAACGCATCTGTGATCGAACGCATGGTCTTCCCCGCTCCTCGACGAAAAGGCTGAACATTCCTCCCCTGCACATCATTGGGGGCAGGCCTTTTCCCCAGAGCAGAGGCAGCACCATCAACGTGCTCTCCCAAGGGAGAAACTACACAAAAACAACAAGGAGCTAATTATGACAAAGTTACAAAAAATATATATATAGCTAACATAAGCACACAACACTTACCATCATCTCCAGGAGATAACATAAGCGAATCATCAACAATGACACCAAGGGGCACAGTCCCAAGGTCGTCTGGAGGGGCTAGATCAGCAAGGCTCTCACCACCAACGTCACCTACAGACAAACCACCGGCCCTAGCATCCTCGCCTACAACGGCCTCAACATCCTTAACAACCTCAGCACCCGGGTCCGCAATCTCACCCCCTACAATCGAAAGCCTACATATAAAAAGGAGGGAGGAAAAACCAAACACACATGGACGTAGAACTACCATACCATGAAACATACCTCCACCAACAATAGGAGACATTGCATCATCATCATCATCATCGTCATGGTCATCATCAGCATCGTCAATACCATCATCATTAGTCTCAGGCACCTCCTCTCTAATGGCATCCATATCTCCCTCACCCCTAAATTTACTTACCTCCCCAGG
Source organism: Senecio squalidus (assembly GCA_910822075.1). Lineage (NCBI taxonomy): Eukaryota > Viridiplantae > Streptophyta > Magnoliopsida > Asterales > Asteraceae > Senecio > Senecio squalidus. The sequence continues at coordinate 73,767,337 of CAJVGC010000001.1, read as the reverse complement.
TGGAATAGCTATCGTAGCCAACAAAACCTTCTTACCAAGAGACATGGCCTCCACCAAACCCAAAGCTGCAATACAACAAGCAAACAGGAGAACGTCAAGAAAAGCGAAAAAGTTAGAGAAAGAAAAAAGAATAGAGAAAAAGTTTACATTTCCCTATTCGTCTCCCATCAGAAGTGACCCTGAAAATCATCGGCACTAACGGCGCTCTCGGGTTAGGACATACACCCCCCCTTGACAAGATGGCGGATGAGTACCTCCGATAATGAACCTTTACATCCCCAATAGCGTTTGCAAGAAAGGTCAGACAATCATCCGCATGGGCACCGTTGGGTTTAACACGAGCACGATCCCCGATATTCTCAATCCTCTCATGAAGAAACTCATACCCAGGTGGAATACAAGAATCCTCCAAGAAAAAGAAATTGTTTCTCCACCCCCTCACACTATCAGGAAAACCATCGAAAAGGTGCTTGGCTGGAGCCGTAGGTCTACACAAAAACCAACTATGCTGCTTCACCATTATAAACGAAAGCCTGAATAAATCCACAGAAGGCTCTCTACCGTGAGCATGCTGAAGCATCTGGAGGGCAACAAGCCTCCAAATAAAGAGAGGACCCAATTGAGAAAAACCAATCCCATAATGCCTCACCACATCCAATAAATAACTAGAAAGGGGATATCTCAGACCACCTTCTGATAAGTAGTCAAAATAACATGTTATGAACCCCTCAGGAGGATTCCACGCCCGATCATTCTTACCAGGAAGTTTCACTTTATAATGGTAGAGACCATAATGCTTAGCTTTAACAAGCCTAGCTAGATCAGCTTTTGTCAACAAACATGGATAATCCTCCATTGTCAGAGGAGGAGAAGACCCTTCTTTCCTCCCTCTTCCCTCATCCACCTCCGATATAGATAAGTCAGACATCCCAAGCCGCTACAAAACCTAGCAAACACAAAAAAAAAATGTGTATATGTATTAGCAATATATAAAAGTAAAAGGTGCTAAGGACGGACAAAATTTCCCCCCTAAAAAACAAGGGAGGTATTTGGCTACGGCCCTCCTAAAAAACAAGGGAGGTATTCTAATACGGCCCTCCTAAACAATGAGGGAGGTATTTAACTACGGCCCTCCTAAAAAATGAGGGAGGTATTTAGCTACGGCCCTCCTAAAAAATAAGGGAGGTATTTTGATACGGCCCTCCTAAAAAATAAGGGAAGTATTTTGTCTACGGCTCTCCTACACACGTTTTCTGCTACATTGTTACATTTTCCTCCTAAATAATGATAAACAAGGAAAAGAGGGGGGACAATGGCAACCTAGCTAAAAACAAAAACCCTAATAATGCTAACAAGGGATTTCACAAAGATCAAAATGAGAAAAAACAAAAAATTAAGAGAAGAATTTACTTGACAAAGGAAGAAAATTACCACCAATCGCCGGAAAAAAGGACACCACCGCCGCCGTGGACCGCCGCCAACCTCCACCTACTGCCGCCGCCCACTGCCCTCAACCACCCTCCACCGCCGTCACCTACCGCCCTCCGCCGTAACCGGTGGTGGTTTAAAGGGTGGTTTGGTGATGTTTTCTTGGTTTGGTTCTTTCTTCCTTAAAGCTAAAAGAAAAAGGGGTAGAGAGAAAAAAGAAGGAGAGTAGGTGAAAATAAAATGAAGTAAAAAGTAAAAAGGAGGAAAGGTTTTATAGAAAAACCTTGGGGGGGAAAAGAGAAGAAAAGTTTTGAAATTTTTGAAATTTTTTACGAAAAATTTAAACAAAAACTCAAACTTCGGGGGGCTATTGAGGTATGTACCCCGACAACCGAAAATAACTCGGAAAACTCGATAAACCCCGAAACCTCCCTAACCAAAACCTGTCGAAGCATAGCTACCGGGCTAAAATACCGGGCTCGAGCAATGAGCCCCGGTTCCGGGCTAAAATACCGGGCTCGAGCAATGAGCCCCGGTTCCGGGCTAAAAATATCGTGCTCGAGCAATGAGCCCCGGTTCCGGGGTCACTTGGATGATTCTCGGACAAGGTTAACAGTTACCGGGCTAAAGTTACCGGTCTAATGAGCCCCGGTACCGGTCTAAATTACCGGGGTCGCTTGGAGATTCTCGGATACTTAAGCCACGTTACCGGGCATAGCCTACCCGGTTGGCCTTGCTACCCGGTAACGCTAACTTTTGGTCGGTTTACGCTTAAGTTGACTTAAGTTGAATTGACGTCACGAGCACACATGCTCACGTCACGTATCCATTTGTGGATCATAAAGTGACGGCCCACGGAGGTAATCATTGGGCCTCAGCCCATAAATGGAAACCCTAAATCTCAAACCTATAAATACCCCTCTGACCAGTGTCAGAGGGCAAGTTGCCAATCATTTGCATCACTGACACATACACGTTCAAGAGAAGTTTTCCCACTCTCTTACGTCACACCCGCTAATCATTACGTCACCTTAGGCTCGTCAAGAGCTTGGTAGGTTTGCACTGCTCTCGCAGGAGTTCGTAAGGATTAGCCAACACCCTAAACCCTTGAGCCCCGTCAATCGTTGCTCAAACAAATTTAATAAAAATAAAATTTGACATGAATTCTGGATATTCCACTTGTGAATATAGAAACTAATTTTTTAAAGAGTTAATTACATAAATTGTCCCTATGGTTTACCTAAAATTACGGATTTCGTTCTTAAGTTTAAAACGTTGCATAATTCGTCCACTTTTAGAAACTAATTACCCTTTTCGTCCCTAAAATGGATATCCGTTAATAATATCCGTTAAAATTATCGCTAACTAATTTCACATTTCGTCCCTAAAATGGATGTCCGTTAGAAATTAGGGACGAAAAGCGTAATTAGTTTTAAAAAATGACGATTTATGCAACATTTTGAACTTAGGGACGAAATTCGTAATTTGAAGTAAACCATAGGGACGATTTATGTAATTAACTCTTTTTTAAAAGAACAAAAAAAGAAACTATAAATCCAAAAGATATTTACAGTTAATTGAAGTAGTAACAAAAGTAATTACACAAAAAATGCTTTAGATTGATAACAAGCCAACGAGATCTTGTCCTTTTGCAAGTTCTAAAAGATCTTGGACTTACATGTATTACTAGAATGGAAGCATTTTTGCAAGTCCTTTAGAACTTGCAAACAAGCCAACGAGATCTTGTCAATAAGGAAGATATGTTTTCCTCTTAACGATTTCATTTTCTTCTTTTCTTTGCACGTAAAATTGTTCATGAACAGGCTTTTTCCCCTTCAACCTGCTGGCTTCACTCGAAATTCGTTTTTGTTTAGGAGTTAACAACGACATCGGATCCTTTCCTTCGCTATTGCTTCTTCTAAGCAAATATTGGATTCCAAGTCCCAAATTCATTTTTAATTGTGATTTGAGATTTTGATTTTGAATTTGGGTTTAATTTGTGATTTGAGATTTGGATTTTGAATTTGGATTTTTATTTAGTTTAACTAGGTTTTAATTTGTGTTTTGATTTTGTAGTTTTGGATTCTTGGATATGAATATTAAAAATGGGAAAGATGATAGGTAAAAAGACGAAAATACCCTCACGTGTTATCCACGTGATATGACTTAACGGCTGTTTTAACGGCACATCCAAAATAGGGACTTTCGAAGCAACAAAATTCAAACTTAGGGACGAGTGGTGTAATAAAAAAGTTATAGGGACGAGCGGTGAAAATGGTGCAAACCATAGGGACGACCCATGTAATTAACTATATATATATATATATATATATATATATATATATATATATATATATATATATATATATATATAGTGAATGGTTCATGCGAGAACTCCTTTTTTTGCGAGAACTGCGAGAACTCTCACAAAAAGTGTTAAATCACGTTTCACTTTGTTCATTCACATGCACACTCTTTTGGAGATTAAAAATCAAGTAAATATAAACGTAAAAAACTAAAAAAAATCATATAAAATGACGTGAAAAATTTCCGTTCATATATGAACTCATTTTTTGAAAAAAAAAGTTCACATGTGAACAATTCTTATTACGCGTGATTTCATACAATTTTTTTTAATTTTTCATTTATATTTTTACTAGATTTTTAACATTCAATAGTTTTTACATGTCAGTAAACATAATTACATGTTAATTGACACTTTTTTTAAGAGTTCTCGCAGTTCTCGCAGAAATAAGAGTTCTCGCATGAATCAGTCCCTATATATATATATATATATATATATATATATATATATATATATATATATATATATATATATATATATATATATATATATTAATTAAAGTTAATATAAATGATAATAATATTCTTGTACCAATAATAATAGTATAACATCACATATAAATGACTAATCGTTATATGCGTTTACAAATGTAGAATACATTTTTTAAGGAATCAAATAATTATTAAAAAAAATTTATGTATTAAAGTTTTGACTGACGGTTACATTTTGAAATAGTTAATAGTTTGTCGGTTGCACGTGAATAATTAAACACCAATAAAGAACAATATGTGTGAGCTTATTAAAATATTGTTGTGTATAATTTTTTTAATTAAATGAATAGTCAAGATAATATGGAATATGGATTGTAATCATTTGATTTGTAATGAATGGTGAAAACTAAAGCTCCTTAAAAAATTATTTAATTTTGAAAAGGGTCATATTCTTTATGGATTATTGATATAGATAATATAATCTCACATGATACTATATTTTTCTTTTTAAATCGATGTTTGCTGAAGTTATTGAACCATCCTGAATAAGATATTTATAATAATCTGTTAATTTTGGTTTGTATGCAATTTTATGATGTTAATTTTTAGTTGAATTGGTCTGCTCAATTTATTTGTTTATATTATATAAAATATATCCTTAGTTTGTTGTCCATATTTAATTTATAAATTAGATACAAGGTTAAACTAGTAATTTCATGTTATCGGGATTTTTTGTTCAGACAATTATCAAACAATCATTTTCATTAACAACCATGTTGATTTGGCATATTTAAAAATCATCCAGAGTCTTTTATTCATTATGCCCAAAATCATATCAATTTATCAAACAGTCTTTGAAAAACATTTGTAAATTATGCGCACTCGACTTACCACGGACTAATACAACATTTGCAAAAGTTGCCATCACACCATGAAAAAGCTATTCTTCCTCCCCTAGGCTTATTAGATATGCATGTATCATCACACTTGAAGAGAGTGCATAGCTCCTTAAGATCGTAGGCAAATTCCTTGTAAGCGCGACCTATTTAACAACGAAAATAAAATTAAATAGAAAATCAAAGTCTTGGAATTAATTTTAGAAATGGGATTAAAAATATTACCATACAATTCGCAATGTTCTCTTATGTCATCGCTCCCATTCACGCAAGTAATAAATAGAATAAAAAAGAGTAGACGGAAAATAATATTCTTCTCCATTACAAACAATTCTTCTTTTGAGAATTCACCAAATATTTAGAGTTTATTTTGTTACAGTTGAAACTAAGCCTCTATGTTATAAAAACTGTGTTGCATTTATATGTCACTATCTTTCTTATCTTTCTTATTATTATATTATTATATTATGGTTATATTATTATCATTATATTATATTACTAGCTTATTGACCCGCGTAATACGCAAATAAATATATCGAAAATAATATAATTTTAAACAAAAGACATAATCTATATAAAAATATTAATAGAACTATTTATCGTGTAGACAAAATGATTATTTTAGCAAATATTACGATGTTTCGTTTATACGTAAATGACTTTATCTCCCAATTTATGTATTTTGTTTTTTAGAATGATTGGAGTAACACCATATCTTGCTATAAGATCCATAACATAATCCTCACCTTCAACTATTCTTGATTCAGAAACAATATCTTTGACTTGGTAGTGAATTTAGTCGGCTTTAAGCCGCTGTAGAAAAAAAGAAAAATGAATTTAGCCGACTTTAGACGATTTGAGCCGCAACAAAGTCCAAAGTCCACATGTCGAACTTGAGCTAACAACTTGACATCTAATAATATCAACATAAAATTATACTATTATGTTTTGTCTTTCTTGTTTCGTAAACTTTTTCGATAAATTGTTAGTCATAGTCGAGTCAAATAAGGCATGTGACACATACACACAAAGACGTTTTATCACTCACAATTTAATGTCTAGCACTTTTTTCCGAATTCGATTTATACATAGAGCAATTGGTATGTCACTTGAATTTTCTTCTTGACCTGCGATTATGAAACTTTTAACTTTGTTATCTATTTGTTACATCTCTTTTATCTAATAAATGGGAGTTACGGATGACGTCATAAAGCTGACGTGACGAGTTCTTAAGCTGTCCACCTAAGAATGCACTAGCCTTTGCTTATGTCATAATGAATTTAGTTTATCTTTTACCCCGTAATATTGTTGATTTTATATATGAATAAAAAAAAAAAAAAATTTAAATGAAGTTTGTTATTCAGTCTCGTGTAATACACGGACACTAAGCTAGTATGAAATTAAATAAGACTAATAATAGATTACTAGAAAAAGACAGTTTTGTATGAATTAAAATTCTTTTTAAGATCAATTAATGTAGTATTATTCATTTCCATTAACACCTAACCAATATGTATTTTTATTATTATCAATATATATAATGGGTGTCTAATTGCATTATATATAAGCAAAAGATTTGTACCAACTACCAAGCGTAAAACTGTTCACACGAAATATTTACGTTAAATTGTTTACTGTTTCTACAAAATCTTGACGTGTGGGCCGTTTTATATGGATAGCTACTTTTAATGGGTTTTGGACTAAATGTGGGAGGTCTTTTAATATAAGTTACTTTAGGCCCACAAAAACTTATTTAAAAGAGACATTTGTTAAATGGTAGAGATTTGTTAAAGGTTATCTATACTACTATATAAAATACTATATAAAGTATTTAGCTTATTTTGTTTAAAATAAATATTTGAGTAAATTAATTTTTAACCATTTATTCTTAAACCAATATAGATTATCCAAAATTTTAAATTTAAAAATAAAAATTAATTAAATGAATTAAATGCATAAGTTTTATATAACCTTACAATAAGTTATATTAAATTTCATTGAATGCATAACTATTATAGAATTTAATATAAATAAACTAATAATAGAACATTTAATACATAAAATTTAATACTTTCAAAGTAAACACCCCAATCGGATATCCGAAATATTCAAAATTTCGAAATATCACTATCCGAATCCGAATCCAAAAGACCGGATATCCGAACCGAAATTTCGGATACCCGAATTTTAGGATAATTTCGCATCATATTTTCGGATTTTCGGATTCGGATTTTCGGATACGAATATTTTGAACACCCCTAGGTATAATCTATATAGACCCGGAAAAAAAATCGGATTTTGACAACTTTTATTTTCTTCGTTTTTGTTCAAATGTGATATTCATAAGCTAAAATCACATATGATATAAACACTAATTGTGAAAAAACCTAAATATATTATATGATGTATATTTAACTAAAAAAAAAAAAAAAAACACAAAACTCACAAGTCAAAATACTAATATCACATGTGATAAAACTATAATTTTATAATTTAAATTTTCCAAAACCCGTCAAAAACCCGAAAAAAAAATTCGTCAAAAATATATCAAGTGGTAGTGCTCTATAGAAAGAGGAAATAATACTCGTTTTAATGGTGTAACTTATTCGTTTAATACATTTACGGTTTAAGCCGGTCCACATTTAAATTAGGTCTAAATAATTTAAGCCGATACATATTTAAATTAGGTCTAAAATGAGTTACGAGCCAAACTGTACATTTAATTTCTTGGTTACGAGCTTAAATTTGCCTCATTAGTCATTAGGAAAAAGAAGTATCGTAGTCTCTTAGTTATATAAGTTATAAGAATATAAAAATGTGAGATCAATAAATGTAAGGTATTTTATTAAACGAGTAGCGGCAATAAGCTATAAGATCAAAATAGTACTACATACTATAAACGCTAAACCAAACTATACGCTTCGACTAATCACAGACATTTTCTCCCCGAAATTTCATGAATAGGCAAATAGCGGTAGGGAATGTGGCAAATAAATTGGCAATTCCCTTTACCATCTTTAACAAGATATAACTTCACTTTATATCTTAAAACCCCTTCAAAAGTGAATCAAATTCTTTTCTTAGATAAATTTTCTTTAATAGCTGCATTTCCTTCTTTGTTAATACGTATTATTGGGGAGGAAACGACAGTCGCAATAGTTTCCCGATTTCGGATATCTTAAAAGAATTGTTGGAGATGATAGCCAATGGTAGACCGTGAATGACTAGCGTGGATATAGTGAAAATCCTCACATCCGAGTACAGGTCAATGTTACTCGTCTGATGCATGCTAACCAAAACTTAGGTTTCTACTTCTAGAGAAACCACTTTGGCATTGATGATATTAAATGCCACGTCCATGGCTCGTATATCCACGGACCGTGTCTCCACTTTACCCACTCTGTTAATAGAGTTGGTAACGACCAACCCAATGGAAATACCAAGTACAAGGATGACTGTGATAGAGATTGCGATGATTACATGCCAACGGGCAATATCGTTTAGGGCCATGGATGTATACGGGGCTTTTTGTGTGTGTGAGAGAGGAAGATCGAGAGAGAGAAAAATGAGAGTGAGAGAGAGAAACGAAAGAGAGTGTTGTTGAAAAGAATTGTGAGAGAGAGATCGACAGAAAGAGAGAAATGCAATTACACACCCATTAATGTTTCTATCATTATAAAGTAAAAAACTTAATAGTTTTAACTTAATTGTTTAAACTCATAAGATTATATCACATATGATATTAACATAAAATGTGGATTTACAGATCTGAAATCATTATATAATATATAATTAAATTAAACATATAAAAAATTCAACGAAATCACATGTGATAGTACTAAAATCAATGTGATTTTAACTTAAATCCTATGTGATATTAAAATATACATAGAACTTTAAAACAAATAAGCAAAAAACACACACGATTTTAACTTTAAATATGAAATTTTAAACACAAAAATATAATATGAGATATAATTAGGGGTGTTCAAAATCGGATAGTGATTTTCACTACCCAAAATCCGAATCCGAAATATCGGACATCCGAATTTTGGATATCCTGTTTCGGATATCAAATATATCCGAAATTCCGAAATTTTGAAAAAATATACTTTATTTTTTGTTTTTTGTGTTATTTTTTATTTGGGTAGAATTTTATTATACATTTTGTTAACCACAATATTTAATATTTACATATATATATCTAAATATGTTATTAAATCACCAAAATATTTACATTTACCTATAAAACCTAAAAAAATAAATTAGTTTCGGATTTTCGGATAATCGGATATCCGAAATATCCGAAATTTCGAAATATCACTATTTGAATCCGAAAAACCGGATATCAAAACAAAATTTCGGATACCCGAATTTTCGGATAATTTCGGATCGGATATTCGAACTCGGATTTTCGGATACAAATATTTTGAACACCCGTAGATATAATCTATATAGACCCAAAATAAAAATCGAATTTTGACGACTTTTGTTTTCTTCATTTTTGTTCAGATGTTGATATTCGTAAGGTAAAATCACATATGATATGAACACTAATTGTGTAAAAACCTAAATATATTATATGTTGTATATTTAACTAAAAAAATAAAAACACACAAAAATCATAAAGTCAAAATACTAATATCACATGTGATAAAACTGTGATTTTATAATTTAAATTTCCAAAACTCGTCAAAAACCCGAAAAATGTTTTCGTAAAAACTATATCAACTGAGTGCTCTATAGAAAGATGAAATAATGCTCGTTTTAATGGTGTAATATATTTGTTTAATACATTTACAGTTTAAGCCGGTCCACATTTAAATTAGTTCTAAATAATTTAAGCCGTTCCATATTAAAATTAGGTCTAAAATGAGTTACGAGCCAAACTGTACATTTAATTTCTAGGTTACGAGCTTAAATTTGCCTCATTAGTCATTAGGAATAAGAAGTATCGTAGTCTCTTAGTTATATAAATTATAGGAATATAAAAATGTGAGATCAATAAATGTAAAGTATTTTATTAAACGAGTAGTAGCAATATGCTATAAGACACAAAACATTACTACATACTATAGACGCTAAACCAAACTATACGCTTCGACTAATCACCAGCATTTTCTCGCCGAAATTTCATGAATAGGCAGATCGTGGTAGGGAATGTGGCAAATAAAATGGCAATGCCCTTTACCATCTTTAACGAGAGATTACTTCACTTTATATCTTAAAACCCCTTCAAAAGTGAACCAAATTCTTTTCTTAGATAAACTTTTCTTTAATAGCTACATTTCCTTGTGTGTTAAGACGTATTATTGGGGAGGAAACGACAGTCGCAATAGTTTCCCGGTTTCGGATATCTTAAAAGAATCGTTGGAGATGATAGCCAATGGTAGACCGGGAATGACTGGCGTGGATATAGTGAAAATCCCCACATCCGAATACGGGTCAATGTTACCCGTTTTATGCAGGCTAACCAAAACTTAGGTTTCTGATTCTTGAGAAACCACTTTGGCATTGATGATATTAAATGCCACGTCCATGGCTCGCATATCCACAAATTATGTCTCCACTTTACCCACTCTGTTAATAGAGTTAGTAACGAAACAACCCAATGGAAAAACCAAGTACAAGGATGACTGTGATAGAGATTGCGATGATTACACGCCAACAGGCAATATCGTTTAGGGCCATGGATGTATACGGGGCTTTTTTTGTGTGTCAGAGGAAGATCGAGAGAGAGAAAAGTGAGAGTGAGAGAGGGAAATGCAATTACACACCCATTAATGTTTCTATCATTATAAAGTAAAAAACTTAATAGTTTAAACTTAAATGTCTAAACTCATAAGATTATATCACATATGATATTAACATAAAATGTGGATTTACAGATCTGAAATCATTATATGATATATAATTAAATTAAACATATAAAAAATTCAAGGATATCACATGTGATAATATTAAAATCACATGTGATATTAACATAAATCCTATGTGATATTATAATATACATAGAACTTTAAAACAAATAAGCAAATAACACACATGATTTTAACTTTAAATATGAAATTTTAAACACAAAAATATAATATGAGGTATAATTAGGGGTGTTCAAAATCGGATAGTGATTTTCATTATCCGAAATCCGAACCCGAAATTTCGGATATCCGAAAATCGGAAATTATGAAAAAATATATTTTGTTTTTTGTTTTTTGTTTTTTTGTGTTATTTTTTTTTTGTTTCAAATTTTATTATACATTTTGTTAACTACAATATTTAATATTTACATATATTTATGTAAATATGTTATTAAATAACCATATTTACATTTACCTATAAAAACTAAAAAAAAAATTATTTTCGGATTTTCGGTTAATCGGATATCCGAAATTTTGAAATATCACTCTCCGAATCCGAATCCGAAAAACCGGATATCCGAACCGAAATTTCGAATACCCGACTTTTTGGATAATTTCGGATCGGATATTCGGATTCGAATTTTCGGATATAGATATTTTGAACACCCCTAGGTATAATCTATATAGACCTGGAAAAAAAATCGAATTTTGACGACTTTTGTTTTTTCATTTTTGTTCAGATGTTGTTATTCGTAAAGTAAAATCGCAGATGATATGAACACTAATTGTGTAAAAACCTAAATATATTATATGTTGTATATTTAACTTTAAAAAAAAAAAACACAAAAATCATAGGTCAAAATACTAATATTACATGTGATAAAATTGTGATTTTATAATTTAAATTTTTCAAAACCCGTCAAAAACAAGAAAATTTTTTTCGTAAAAATATATCTAGTGGGTGCTCTATAGAAAGAGGAAATAATGTTCGTTTTAAGTGTGTAATTTATTCGTTTAATACATTTACGGTTTAAGTCGGTCCACATTTAAATTAGGTATATATAATTTAAGCCGGTCCATATTTAAATTAGGTCTATAATGAGTTACAAGCCAAACTGTACATTTAATTTCTTAATTACGAGCTTAAATTTGCCTCATTAGTCATTTGGAAAAAGAAGTATCGTAGTCTCTTAGTTAAATAAGTTATAGGAATATAAAAATGTGAGATCAATAACTGTAAAGTATTTTATTAAACGAGTAGTAGCAATAACCTATAAGATACAAAACAGTACTACATATTATAGACGCTAAACCAAACTATACACTTCGACTAATCACGAGCATTTTCTTTCCGAAATTTCATGAATAGGCAGATCGTGGTAGGGAATGATGCAAATTTATTGGCAATTCCCTTTACCATCTTTAACAAGATATAACTTCACTTTAAATCTTAAAACCCCTTAAAAAGTGAACCAAAGTCTTTTCTCAGATAAACTTTTCTTTAATAGTTGCATTTCCTTGTTTGTTTAGACGTATTATTGGGGAGGAAACGACAGTCGCAATAGTTTCCCGGTTTCGGATATCTTAAAAGAATTGTTGGAGATGATAACCAGTGATAGACCGGGAATGACTGGCGTGGATATAGTGAAAATCCCCACATCCGAGAACGGGTCAATGTTACCTGCCTTATGCAGGCTAACCAAAACTTAGGTTTCTACTTCTAGAGAAACCACTTTGGCATTGATGATATTAAATGCCACGTCCATTGCTCGCATATCCACGGAATGTGTCTCCACTTTACCCACTCTGTTAATAGAGTTGGTAACGAACAACCCAATGGAAAAACCAAGTACAAGGATGACTATGATAGAGATTGCGATGATTATATGCCAACGGGCAATATCGTTTAGGGCCATGGACGTATACGGGGCTTTTTTGTATGTGTGAGAGGTAGATCGAGAGAGAGAAAAATGAGAGTGAGAGAGAGAAACGAGAGAGATAGTGTTGTTGAAAAGAACCGTGAGAGGGAGATCGAGAGAAAGAGAGAAATGAAATTACACACCCATTAATGTTTTTATCATTATAAAGTAAAAAACTGTAGGATCGATATGATTACTTAGATCAAGATTTATCAAAGAAGTTGCAGCGGATCAACACTTTGGTATTCATAAGTTTATGATAATCGAATATTGTATATATAGAAACAATAAGAACAAACAACAACGATTACCATCAAGCCTCAATCTATTAATCAATGAAGAAATTAATAGACGTTTTTCTTTATATACAAGGATCTATAAAAGACCTTGAGGCTAAACCTAGCTTTTCTAGGAAACATCTAACAATACCAACCTCAATCTATTTGATCAGAATAGTGTTTCTTCTCTTTAAAAGGATCAATCTTGATCTTGAGGCTGAACAAAGGGGAACGATCTCAAATGGTGAGATCGTTTGGTGTTTTCCTAAAGAATAAACTTGATGAAAACCCACACATTTACGATGTCTAGAGATCTCTTTATATATAGAGTCTCATATGACTTACACAAGGAAACCTAGTTACATAAGGAAACCTAGTTATATTAGGAGACTAATTCTTTTAGATCTTTATCTTGAAAATCAAGTCTTCCATAATTGAGTTGCAGCAATAGTAACAGATTTGCAGCAATAGTAACAGATTTGCAGCAATAGTAACAGAGTTGCAACAATAGTAACTGATCAGCAATAGTAACTGACTTGCAGTAGTAACAGAACAGAGCAGTAGTAACGGAGCAGTAGTAAAAGAGCAGTAGTGAGAGAGAGAAACGAGAGAGAGTGTTGTTAAAAAGAAATGTGAGAGAGATCGAGAGAAAGAGAGAAATGCAATTACACACCCATTAATATTTCTATCATTATAAAGTATAAAACTTAATAGTTTAAACTTAAATGTTTAAACTTATAAGATTATATCACATATGATATCAACATAAAATGTGGATTTATAGATCTGAAATCATTATAGGATATATAATTAAATTAAACATATAAAAAATTCAACGAAATCACATGTGATAGTACTAAAATTACATGTGATATTAACGTAAATCATATGTGATATTATAATATACGTAGAACTTTAAAACAAATAAGCAAATAACACACACGATTTTAACTTTAAATATAAAAATTTAAACACAAAAATATAATATGATGTATAATTAGGGGTGTTAAAAATCGAATATCAGAAAATTCGGATATCCTGAAAATTCGGATATCCGAAAATTCGGATAGTGAAAAAATCCGAATCCGAAATTTCGAATGATATCCAATATATCCGAAAATCCAAAATTATGAAAAAAAATATATTTTGTTTTTTGTTTTTTTGTGTTATTTTTTGTTTGTTTCAAATTTTATAATACATTTTGTTAACCACAATATTTAATATTTACATATATTTATGTAAATATGTTATTAAATCACCAAAATATTTATATTTACCTATAAAATACCTATAAAAACAAAAATTATTTTCGGATAATAGGATATCCGAAATATCCGAAATTTCAAAATATCACTATCTGAATCCAAATCCGAAAAATCGGATATCCGAACCGAAATTTCGGATACCCGAATTTTCGGATAATTTTGGATCGGATATTCGGATTCGGATTTTCGGATACGGATATTTTGAACACCCCTAGGTATAATCTATATAGACTAAAAAAAAATCGAATTTTGACGACTTTTATTTTTTTTTCATTTTTATTCAGATGTTGATATTCATTCGTAAGGTAAAATCACATATGATATAAACACTAATTGTGAATAGATAACAACGTTAAAACTTTCATAATCACAGATCAAGAAGTGACATACCAATTGCTTTATGTATAAATCGAATTAGGGAACATTAAATTGTGTGAGTTATATAATGTACTTGTGTGTATGTGTTACATGCCTTAATTGACTTGACTATGACTTACAATTTTATTAAAAAGGTTTAAAAAACAAGACATACAAAACATATAATGATGGTGCATGACTAACAAGTTTATCTTGATATTGTTTAAAATACATTCAAAACTTGTCGTCCAGTTTATGGTGGCGGAGGGTGGTCGGAACCACCGTGGTGGCAGTCAAAAATGGGGAGTTTGGGCTTCGTAGAAAATTGGGCCATATCCTTGTTGAGAAATCTGGTACACGTTCGTTAAATTATTTTGTTTGAACAGTTTTAGATTTTGTAGAAATATTTAGCTTATTGTCGTGGATGTAATTAATTTTTCCTCAATTGTCGATACTTAAATTTAAACTTTTAGCTTATTTGAGCTAAGTTTTAGACTTTGTAGGTCCAGATGTATTTTTGATATTTATTGTTGTGATTCTAAATAAGCAACATGCTTTGAAACTACTAATGTCCTTTATCGGAGTTGAATAAACTGACCACAATTTTTATCAGACTCTAGTTCATTAGAGTTTCAGCTAACCGAGAACTACTAATGTCCTTAGTCGGAGTTGAATAAACCGTTAAAAAAAATTAAAACTAACTTGCATTAGCTTTTCAATTTAAAGGTTTTGAGGCTTTCAAAACAAAACCAAAAACATTACCATCAAAATACGACATGGGTTTGAACCTTTGTATCCCCGTTTTGAACTGTTGACATAGGGTCCGACCAAACTCCTAAGTCCGACTCGAATGAATCTGAGCCTGACCCGTAGTTCGTTTTCCCTTGAATTAACCTCTAAGATCCTTCGGCTCACGTCCTGCACTAAGAAAAGACACCAGGTTGAGCGGGGCTAAACCCCTGATTCAACTCGGGCGTGAGAGTAAGTTTTCTAGTTCGGACAAATGGATAAAAGCGTAAAGCTGAATTGAAATAACCTGTGGATACTTACTGTTTACCGGGGTATTTATAGGAGACAATCTGGATAATAGGGTGTTCCCTGAACTTTACTCCTTTTATCCAATGGTTAAAAGGATGCTCCTTCGACAGAGCATCTTTCCTTTCCTCTTTTGTTGATTCCTTGTCGTATTCTTCTTGTCTTTTATCCTCTTTGTCATCTTTTGACCGAACCAGATATTTCGGACCACCTGATTCGGTCCAACCCGAATCAGGTGGTCGGACCCTATGTCAACATGAACCAAGATATTGAATACTTAAGTTAGGCTCATTTAGCATGCCCAACTCGAAACAATCAAACGAGATTACAAATGAGTTTAGCTGAATAGGTAATTTTTAAACTCGTCGAAAAGATGACACTGGGTACTAGCTAATGGATTTTGTTCTAAATAACTGTTCATTTTGGACTTGATATATACATATGGACCTAAGGATACTAAAGAATCAATTTCTAGTAATATCTTTAACCTATGTTGCACGGAAACTCCTATCGGGTGCCGTCTCACGTACCGGAAACGTCCCGGAAACGGGAAACGCCTGGAAACGCGCCGGAAACGCTCTTAGCTTTGCTTACTGGAGGAGAGTGTTTCTAGTCCTCGTGTAGCTGTGTGTGTAGTGGTCTTTGAGTTAACGAATATATTTTGTACAACATGGCGACGGAACTGAAATCTTAATGAACGATATGGAGATAAATGATCAAGATATTTAGAGGACCCAACCAAGTATAGAGTGTCGTCCAAGTACTCTAGTATAAAGAAAGATATATAGAAAGTTATTTTAATTTTTATGTAAGCTCCTGTTTCGGAACAGACCAATAATGTGTTAAGATATCTTGTTAACTTCTAAATGGATCATTATAAAGAAACATATGAACTTGAACATTCCGAAAACTATAGATTTTTGAATTGCTAAAAAAACCTTCCAACAATTTTAAGCATAGATCAACATTATGTTGAGTTATGTTGGTATAGAACAACAAGATGACCTAATTCCAAAGATATTCCTCTTCTAAATTAAATTTGGATGATACATATGGAACTGTGCCCTTCCTGGGCTTTTACCCGATTTCTTTGGGCTTTTAGCCAGCCCTGTCCAGTGACTTCTTCAGCGTTTGTTTCCTTATCTGCGTCACCTACGTCTCTTTCCTCCGACGCGTGTCTTTACACGTGTTGTTTTTGTATGTTGTCTTTCTGCAATCGTTTCCACGCGTCTTCTTCGTATTCTCTGTTGTCGAATTTCATTGTCTGTGCTTTTAATTTTTGCAAAAATGGTTCGACGATTAATAAACAAGCTCGCTACTAAATCGATCTCCGTTTCCGGAAAATGGCGACAACAGCAGCTCTGCCGCTCAATATCCACGAGTATCAGGTTTTTTTAGGTTTAATTTGATATATTTCTTTGTGTTATTGTTTTGTTTATAAATTAGGTTTAATCCATTAGTTGATGAGATTTTGAGTTTTTAATTTATTTTGTGATTTTTTTTTTTATGATTTTGTTTGATTATTTGTAACTCGATTGCATCGTTGAGAACTTAATGTTCCGAAAGGTGTTGCTGTTTCTTCTGTTGAGGAAGTCAGAAAGGCCATAAAAACGACATTTCGAAATGAAAAGGAGGTAAGTTTTGGCAACCACCTATGGTATACTCTACTGTTTGCGTTATTTGTTTTGGGTTGATATAGGTAGCGATGTTTTCTCTGATTCAGTTGATCGTTAAGAGCCAAATCCTTGCTGGTGGACGTGGTGTAGGGAAGTTTACGAGTGGTATACAGGGTGGAGTTCATATTGTCAAAATTGATCAGGCGGAAGAGATAGTTGGTATGAGATTCATTTTCTTTTCACCTTCACTAAAAATAATTTTTTTATTACATTCATTTTTGTGTTTCATCGTTTTTCATATGTAGGACTTGACCTATTTAAACAAGCTCTGTTATTTGATCTATTTAGCAGTTTGACTACTGAAAGCTTTCGTTGGGTACAAAATTGTGTTCTGCTTCACTGATTTAGGGTTACTTATTCTTTTAAATTTTGTTGCGTCGAGGTTTTTGTTAACGAGTACTACTGAGGTGTATGGTGATCCACTGCAACATCCTCAAGTTGAGACTTATTGGGGAAATGTTCATCCTATTGGTAAGTTTCGCTGTAAACTTGGTTAAAGTCGAAAAATTGAAAATTGTTGAACCTTTTTTGTGATTTGTTGTTTTGAGTAGGTGTTAGAAGTTGTTATGATGAGGGAAAGCGAACTGCTGAAACGTTAGCTATGGATTACCATCGTGGTGCTGGTGTGGAGGTATGTCTTACTATATATATGTATATATATAATATATATATTAAAGATTAGAACTTGATTTTGTGAAATGAGATTATGGGTTTGTTTAAGGTAACGATTTTTGTGCTTGTATTTTGTTATGTAGGTTAGGATTGCCAGGATTTTTAACATGTATGGTCCAAGAATGTGTATTGATGATGGTCATAAAGATGCTGAAACAGGTGAGAGAGTAGAGGATTCGCAAATTTTTTAATTTATAGTTAGTTTTTGTTTGCTGGTAGTAATCGTTGTTTTTACGTATTTCAGTTCCAATGTGTTACAATGAAATTGGAAAAAACATTAGCGAATTTGCCGTATGATCATTTTGATATCTCAGAAGAAGTTCAAGAACAGGTAAGAATGATGGTTATCTGATATGGGAGTTTTCTTTTATTTGGTGCGGATTTTTTAAAGTAAATGTTTCTCTGTCAGGTTGATTTGGTGAGAGGTCAATTAAAGAGAGCAAGGGAAAGATATGTTAGTTCGATCTCTGTTAAAGAGCCTCGTCCTGTAGAGAATGTTATCAATAGTAATCATCAAGAGGTAGAAACAAAGGTGGAAACTGCTTCCAAAGATGATCTTTTGGATAATCAATACGAAACGGTTTATCAGTTGGAAAGTTCAAAGAGTTCATCTGCTTCATCTGAGACATCCTCTTTGATTAGTGATTTCCTTTGCCCGATTTCTCTAGAAATGATGCGGGATCCTGTTATCGTCTCCACTAGACAGGTAGATTTGATTCATTTAAATTCATTTTTTCCCTATCTTTTTATTAGTTTTTTTTATTGATCTTTATGGTTATTTTTTGCAGACTTATGAGCGATCGTACATACAGAGATGGATTGATTGCGGAAACACAACATGCCCGAAAACTCAACAAAAGCTTCGAAATGTAACTCTAACACCCAACTATGTATTACGAAGTGTAATCACACAATGGTGTATTATTAATAATGTTGAGCAATCAACTTCACTAGCAAACAGAAGACTAAAAAGAAGTGATGGATCTTTTCGTGATGTAAGTGAAGACATACAAGCCAGCGAGTCGAAGCAAGGTTGACGATTTTTCTTTTATTTTTTTTAGTACCGTCATAAATTAGCTTCGTATTACAGTCATATATACATATATATATATATATATATATATATATATATATATATATATATATATATATATATATATATATATATATATATATATATATACATATATATATATATATATATATATATATATATATATATATATATATATATATATATATATATATATGACATTTGTTGGAAATTTAGGATTTTACTTACCTCAACCTCAGAGGTATATGGTGATCCTCTTGTGCATCCCCAACCAGAGAGCTACTGGGGTAATGTCAACCCAATTGGTAAGCCCACACCATCAAGAATTTGTAATTATCTATAATTATATTGTTCAAAGTATATGACTATTCAATGTATTTCAGGAGTTCGGAGTTGCTATGATGAAGGAAAACGTGTCGCAGAGACTTTGATGTTTGATTATCACAGGCAGCATGGCATCGGTAACATATTTTGCAATTTCGTATGTATAGTAATAGCTGATTTAAAATAAATAAAATGTCTTTAATTCTCGGTTCATTATTACAGAAATCAGAATTGCTAGGATTTTCAACACCTATGGAACTCGTATGAATATTGATGATGGCCGTGTTGTGAGTAATTTTATAGCTCAAGCACTTCGGTAAGTCCGCCCAAAATAAAATTTAAAACCATTTATAAGTTTAAAAATATAAACAAGCTAATCTTACCTGTGTCACCTAAATTCTTGCAGTGACGAACCTTTAACTGTTCAGGCCCCTGGAACCCAAACTCGCAGTTTCTCTTATGTCTCCGATATGGTATCTTGAAAAATAGTTTAATTATTATAATTTATTTATTATGCAATCTGCTGCTCGGGGTCCAACGTTGACTATTTTGAGATCGCATAGGTTGATGGGCTTATTCGGCTGATGGAAGGGGAGAACACCGGACCAATCAACATTGGTAATCCAGGTGAATTTACAATGATTGAACTCGCAGAGACAGTGAAGGAAACCTTACAAGTAGGTCAATTCAAGAACGGAGAACAGCGTTGACTGAAATCCGTTCCATTAGCTTTGAAGGTTCATCATACTCCACCATTTTTCCCGCAGATCAAGCAGGTTAATTTCTTAAAACAACCCTTCTGATGTAATATTTATCATAAATTTAATTTGTTACAGTTGTTATTTTTCGACATCGTTTAATGTTTACTTTTTTCGATTGTTTTCGTAGGAGGATCTATGGAAACAGTGCTTCCCTGTTGGTATAGAGGTATATATCATATATATGTATATTCATTTGTGTTTACTTTTTATTAACGCGTAACGGTTTTATTACAGTGGGATAATATGGATTTGATTTACGAATACGACTGGAATTTCTCTAATCTAGAAGTAAGTTACTTTTTATATTGTTACATTTTACGAAGTCTATGTTGTATATAATGTATTGAATTCTTTATGGTGCGTTTGAAGAAGGCGGTGTGTTGCACGGAAAGAAAGTGTATATCTTCTGTGTTACGGAGCGTAAGTAGTTGAATATATATGTAACTTTATTCTTTTGTTTTTGTTAATAAGCTGAATAATGAACAATATAAGCTCATAATTAGCTTTTCGGCTTTTTTTCCAAGTTATGAGCTTATTTCCCAGTTTTAAGTTTTAATAAACTCAAAAGCCATAACATAAGCCGAAAAATAGGCAGAGAAAAATAAACTCATGAGCCCGAAAATAAGCTAATGCAAACACCTGAATCATGTTTCATTGATGTTTTTTACAAGTTAATAATTGAATGATGTACAAGTTTTTTTTGGTTTTTCGGTTTCCTGAAAAAGCCTATGATAAAAATATCATGTTTGCTACAGGGTTAGTGGAATCTTGACATATAGCCGTTGCTATCAAAATGGCATTGCCAGTAAATCATAGGGCGCATATTATCGATGGAAAAGCAATTGCACAAACAATCCGTTCTGAAATCTCCTCTGAAGTTACTATCTTGGTTGAGAAATACGGAAAGGTTTATTTATTCCTTCCTTTGTTTTACTTGTGTTATTGTAGTATATATATATATATATTATGTACGCATGACAAAATGGGTGGATCGGGTACTCTTGTAACGGGTCAAAATGATTGTGTGTTCAAAGAGTCAAACTTATAATTCTTTTTATTACTTTCAGGCACCGGGACTTGCTGTAGTAATTGTTGGACATAGAAAAGATTCTCAAAGTTACGTTACTATGAAAAGAAAACCGTGTGCCGAGGTTGGAATTAGGTTTATTGACATAGACCTTCCGGAACAAATACCCGAAGCTGAATTGACAGCAAAACTTCAAAAGAAACACGATCAACACTTAGAGGTCACCAAAACCACACACTTCGGCAACAAAGATCACAGATTACACAGGAAGCAGTCACCAGCTGCAAAGAAGACATACGGAAAAAAATGACCCGTGCAACGCACGGGTAGCTTTCTAGTTGGTATTAAATACAGACATTAGTTGGTGTTATATAATGTTAAACCAAGTAAAACAAATGGGGATGTAGCTCAAATGGTAGAGCGCTCGCTTTGCATGCGAGAGGTACAGGGTTCGATCCCCTGCATCTCCATTTTTCATTCTTGTGTTTTTTTTAACCTGAAAAAATTAAACGAGGTTACGCACAAGAACATTAATATTTTAAGCGCCACGTACAATAATTTATGTTCAAGCCATACTTGAGATTGAGAAGTATCCACTCTATATCAAGTAAACATATAATTTATCTATTGTATTTGTGTCGCTACATAAAATGTTTTCTTAATTAATATTATTTAGAAAGAGAAAATATGGTTTGAATCAAACTGAAATGAGGTTTAAGAGGTTTGTTGAACCATCTAATAATCTTAGGGTCCGTTTGGTTCACATAATTTTTTTTAAGGAATTGGAATCTGTTAAAAGAATTGAAATCTGAATTATAAAAATTTGTAGCGTGTTTGGTTGACAGAATGGAATGCAATTCAGATTTCATTCATTGATATAATAATGTTTGGTTTGTAAATCTGTCCTTTGTTATAAAAAAAGAACTTTCCTTTTATAGATTTACAAACCAAACATGATTATATCAATGGTATTCAAACAAGAACTTTCCTTTTTTATAACAAATGACAATTTTTTTATTTATAAAAAAAGGAAAGTTCTTGTTTGAATCATTTTGTAAAATATTTAATTTGAATTTATTCATGAACGTTTTTAAAATGTACTTTAAAATAAAATTAGTTTATATAATGTTTCTAACAATCATTAAAATGAATGAGTTTGATAGCATATCACAAATCAATCTGATCGAATCATACCTTTGAATCAAAATTAAACATCAAACAACCTAACCTAATAACCATTAAAATGATATCACAAATCAATTTCATCGAACGATACCTTGATTTGGTAGCAGAGATGAGCGGGAGAATTGAAATCAAAATCGGCAATGGCAGCGGATGAAAATGGTAGCAGCAAATCTGGAGAAGGTGCAGCGGTGTGGTGATGATGTCGGAGAAGGTGAGGCAATGTGATGATGATGCCGACGAAGGTGCGGCAATGTGATGATGATGTCGGCAAAGGCGCGACGGTGTAGTGATGGTGCCGAAGACGGTGAGGAAGTGCGGTGGTGTGGTGTATTAGTTTGAATTCCAAGGAATGTTTAAACATTCTTTCAAGTTGGGAAGGAATCTTCAATTCCTATAAATGAAGAATTTGACTGAGTTTGACCAATTCCAGTTCCGAGCTAACCAAACATAATGTCACTGGAATCTAAGATTCCAATTCCGTCCAATTCCATCCAATTCCACGAACCAAACAGGCCCTTAGTAGTTTATATTTGTCTCAGATTTGGTAGCATATTTTGTCAGGTTCGCTTTATGTTGTATGTCTTTGGCCGCTAAATGGTAAATAAATACTCTGTATTAGTCTTTTAATTTAATCGATCTCTGCTGAATTTTTACTATATACATCAATTAAACATTACCTATCTATAGATTTGGATATTATCTAGAGTGTTCCTTATAGGACATACATATTTTTAACATTCATGTATTAGAACAAATTCATAACACTATATGGCAATTCATCTTGTTTTAAAGACTAGATATTAGTGTAAACAGTGGCGGATCAAGAAAATTTATTCGCGGGAGGCACCGTGTACCAAAGGTGACAATACTAATGGATCCGGTAACAGGTCATACGGGTCAATTAAAAATACATATAACTATAAACTCATTTTAAGGAACAAAGAAGACCAAATGCATTATATTGAACAAAATATAACAAGAAATACCAAACTAATGACACATATACTTATCTTAACTATATTATAAAGCATTTCTTTCAAACTTTTAAACTCTTAAAATTTAAGTAATTGAAATTACTAATCTACCTCTATTGTACATTTCACAAAATTTATCATTTAAAACAATTTACAATTAATAACATTTCCTTAATTACAACAATAACTAATAAATAATAATAACTATCTTTATCTTTATCTTTATTAATATATAAAATATTTTTACTTTTTATTAAAATTTTAAATTTTTTAATAAAGTATAATTAGTAATATATCCCATAATGAATATAACATATAAACTAATCTTAATTTCCTTTAATTAATTCGATTACTAATTTAATAAAAAAATATGCACCCATATAAAATAAAGGCAATTCAAATCAATTGATATAAAATTTGTATTCATGTAACTATTATTTTTTAACTTTAAACATTATTTGATTGAGTAAATTTTCAAATATTTGGTTTATAATCTAAATTTTTTAAAGTTGACAGTGTTGTGGTTCGTGTTGCTATAATTCTAGGAAGATGTTATCATCAAAAGTTTATATATTTCTTCTATTGGTCACCGATAAGTCTTAATACCAATAAGCTGAGTAGTATTACATTTGATACTTTTAAGGTTAATAAACCTTGTTACCATATTGATTATCCTTCATTACAACATTCGAAAAGATGTGTTACCTAATGGATTCATGAAAATAGACTGAATTTGAATGTCTTGAATGAAAATATTTTTTTCGACTTGAAAACCAGAACGACAAACGATTAGAAAGCGCAGTGTCTGAATGGATTTTTAATTTGTTGTTGCATCGTTGAAGTAAAATTAGTTTTTGTGTACGGAAAACATGGGTTTATACGGGAATATTATTTAGGAAATATATTTAATTCTATTTTTGACCGAACGTGAAATTATTAGACGTCACTAAAAAAAAAAAATGACCTAAAAATAGACCTTTTTTATGTTCTCAAATGAGTTTAATCTTCAAATGAGTCGAATTATCCAAATGGGTTGAATGATCCGAACGGAAAATATTATGCGAGGGTGTTTGTTTCATGAAATCTATAAAAAAAAATTGAGTGAATTTGAATTGAATACCTTTTCCATAACATGTTTGTTTGAAGTTTATGACGGAATTTAAATCCGTTGGAATCTAAATTTTTCTTTACTTACAAATTTGAGATTCCTTAGGGTAGTGGAGAAGAATTGAGAAAATCGATCATATGACATAATAATTATTATCGTTGAATGGTCGAACCATAAATTGTTACCACAACATTCTTTTTATATTGTCCGAAGGGCCAACCTTAAACTATTACACTCCACATATGTGTAACGAGACAAATGATAAATTACGATAAATCATTACCCCACTGTAAGTTGTTGAATATGATTTTTTTCATCCGCTGTATCACGCGGGTACCGTACTAATCGAAAATAATAATAAAACCATTTTTTAAAATTACTTCTGTTAACTTAAATTGATTGTGTTCGTGTTATAACTTAATTAAGGTATAAATTTAAAACATATAAACTGACACAAACTAATAAATGTAAATGATATGGCCTTATATCCACCAATTAAAATATATTTGAAACATAAATGATAACGAAGAAACAAATACAAGGCTTTGCTGCATGGGGGCCTTTGTCTTTGGATGTTGGGGGCTTTATATATATGATTCAGGAATTAATACTTGTTTGATCTAATTCATAGATCGAGGGCCTTGGCCCCGACACTTACTATAGCGGATACGCCCCTGAGTGTAAAAGTGAAAACACACTGACATGATCACACTAGCTAATATGTAATTAGTGTATAAGTGAAAACACAATGGCTAGCTTTACAAAAAAAAAACAAAAAAAACAAATCCAATATGCTCATTCTATCACACTACCTCAAAAAGTTGAAAAAAAGATGAGGTATCAAAGTCAAAAAACAAATCCAAACTTTGAATACATGTTTCAGTAGATTATGCTATTTTAGAAAAGAAACCAAAAAAGATTCTCCACTTCTCACTAAATTAGAAATGGATAATGTCTTTTAACTCTTTATTATGTGCACAAATATATTCTTGTCACATGTTCGAGCAACGATTGTCAAACAAGAAGATTAAGTGATGTCAACCTTAGATCTCATGTGATGATCACAGTGCAAACCCAACAAGTTCTTGACGAAACTAGGGTGATCAAGGTTGAGGATGAAAGTGAGAGTGTATGAACTCTGCGTTTAAGGTTTAGCGAGTGTGTGTTGAGATAAGATAAGATGGTCTCGACAATGATTTAGACCATGTTTTTATATGGTCAGTCTCAGTATATGGAACGTTGATCCATTAATGATGATCATGAATACTTGAACGGCCTTAATCATTAATCATCAGTATATGTAACGCCTTACTATTATGACGAAAATAAAGCAGTCGTGAAGTGCCATTATGACGGGACGTCAGCTAATAAGACAGGCGCTTCAAATGACAAGCGTTGACAACTTGACCGCGACAACGCTTCAAATGACATGCGCTGACAACTTGACAAGCGACATCGCTTCAAATGACGTTGACAACTTCACAGGCGTTGACAACTTGACAGGCGACAACGCTTCAAATGACAAGCACTGACAATCTTGACAGACGACAACGCTTCAAATGACAGGCGCTGACAACTTGACAGGCATATTATGACAACGCTTCAAATGACAGGCGTTGACAACTTGACAGACAGTTTATAACAGCGCTTCAAATGACAGGCGTTGACAACTTGACATGTGATGACAACCCTATATATACATAGGTAATCCTTACTAACCTCATCATGCCCCCCGAGTAGGGATTTGCCACAACAACGGTTTGCAAGTCGTAACTATCATTACTCGTAATTCTTTTCTCTCTCTCTTTTTTTTTTTAGGGCCCGAGGTGGACCGGCAGCGCAAGGTAGACCGGTGGCGACGGCGCAAGGTGACCGTCGACATGGTGGGCCGATGGCGCGTGGTGGACCGGCGGCGCAATAGCAAACTATTTTGTACTCGTGAAAAAATTAACTCCTTGCTCTAGTCTGGCCTTACCTGGAGTTGTCTAGGCTTAGCCTTGCTTTGTGTGACATTGTCTAGCTTTGAAAAATAATGTTTTATTGGATGATCAAGTCAATAACACATTTTTGTTTTTTATCTTTTTATTATAGATGTTGTGTCCATGACACCGTCTTGGGTGTGCATGACAGTGTGTATATTTGGTTGTGTGTATGAAACTTTCTTGAGGGCTCATGGTTCCTTTGCATGCCAATGACATATGTAGATTTGGGTATCTCTAATGCATGCTTCATAGTGTGCCTGTGACACTGTGTCAATGACACTTTTGTTGGTTAACTTTTACTTTGTTTACTCGCGAGGATTGTCGCTTTCCAGTGAGAAGTGCTTATGATATAACAAAATGTAAAATATAAATGACAAAACAAAATAAATAAAAAATTTGGTTAAATAAAAAAGATTCATAACTAAATTTAAAAGGATATTATAGTGAAAAATATCATGCAATATATTTTTTTAACATTATAAATTATTGACAAATAATTAAACACATTCAATAAAAAAAAAAGTCAACTATGTACTCAAGTAACGTAAACTTTGATGATGTTATCTGTTAAAACATTAGTGTCCATGTAAAAGATGATAGAGGGACAAAGATTTAGTTTGAGAGCAGTTGCCACTTATGAGTTATGATGGTGAATTGCCTATTGTTCTTCGTTTCATGAAATTCTTTAACAAAACAACTAAAGGATGACCCTTTTAAAACGCTCTAACACAAAACCGGACATGAAAATATCATATTAAGACTAGTTATCAACCACCATGGGGCGTGGTGGTGGTGGTAGTGGTGGTTCGAGAACTCATAATGTTAATCCAAATGATATTGACATGTTACTAATTTGGTACAATTTGGATGTCCATGTATATGAACAATTATTGTGTGGTACAAAATAATGCACCTACGCATTTCACATGATGAACAATATTTGTCATTCAAACCCATACTATTTTTGTCACTCCTTATACGAGGATATTTATTTAATTTCTTTCACACTTTTTTTATTAGTTCCGAGTAAAAATGATGAATTTATACGTCATGAAGACGCAGGTGCACCCTCGAACAAAACAAATCCACCAGTACACGAAATAAGTTGTAAAACTATGTTTAGCTTAGTTGGTTAGTCTCGTTGTGCTCGCGTTTATCTGTCTAGGTCATTGATTCGAGCCTTGCAATAGCGATTGTTTTTTAACAGCACTTAGATTTCAATTTAAGCTAAGAATGCAATATATTTCATCTATTTTCAAGGCCTATTTCAAAATTTTGCACAGGACCCTTAAATTTCATGAGACGGCCTGCTCCTGACACAAATATCGCACTAGCTCTAAATAGTAGCCGAAAACCACCTTTGTATAATGAGCAGAATTGAAACATTAGTGGTCATGTATTTAGCAATGTGGCTCTCAAGTCTCAACTAATAACTTAAATAACTAGTCTTCTAATATCTTACATTAAATCGTATAATGTGCTTTTATGCATTCCCCTTCCAATAGAAAGTTGAGGCTATCATATAAATACAAAGTTAATGTTTTCTACAAGTTCTAAACTTGTGGGCCGTTCAATATGCATAGCTATTTTAGTGGGTTTTGGGCTAAATTGTCAGGGCTTTTAATATAAGTTTATTTATAAGCCCAAAATATTTATATGAATAGAATATATATGTTTACTTATAAACAAAATTACAAAAAAAAAATATATATTATGAATGTGACCGTTTATAAAAAATAATGGAAAAAAAAACATAGTCTTTAAAGTTTCTACCATTATAACGGCTCTAATTTCAAATAATTAAGTTTTTTTTTTTGTTGTTTTAGACCGTTGGAATGAAAAAAGAAAAACAAAAAAAGTAACCCGTCGTTATGGGGTTAACGAGACTCACAACAAGCACAAACGGAGTAGAGCACGAGGTGATGGTAACAATATGTGTGTGAGCACGATTATAAAATGATATAGTGTATGTGACGCATAGAGTGTCTATTTCAGAAATTAACTCAAAAGATGTAATGTATTATTTTATTTTTATTTTTTCTTGATAATATGTTGTATTCCTCGTTAAGGTAAAATGTTACACGGACAAATAAATTGAAACTTGTAGTCACCTAAACAAAATACTTGATTTATGATAACTTAATGCGTCAAAAGATAATCATTATACCATAAGCTTGTTTTGGTAATAATGTTTTAAATACAAACGAGTTAAGACAAATTAAACACTCGATATTAGACATACCTCATGTCTTATGTTGGGTCATAATAACGTCCCTTTTTACTGGGTTGTACGGACACATATTTTAAATTGTGTTACTCTTATGTAACTTTTTCATTTAGTGTTTAGTTTTAAATTATAGAAAAACAACGCATTTCACATAGACTTGAATATATCTGCATTGATGAGATAAAGAAATTACAAACTATTTTATTTAAACGAGTAGTGGCAATAAGCTATAATATACAAAACGGTAATACATAATATAGGCGTTAAACCAAACTATACGCCTTGACTGATCACCAACATTTTTTTCCCGGAATTTCATGAATAGGCAGATCGTGGTATGGTATGTCGCAACTAAACTTGGAATTCCTTTTACCATCTTTAACAAAATATAACTTCAGTTTATATCTTAAAACCCCTTCAAAATGGAACCAAATTCTTTTGTCAGATAATTTTTTCTTTAATAGCTGCATTTCCTCGTTTGTTAAGACGTATTGTTGGAGAGGAAACGACAGTAGCAATATTTGGGTTTCGGATATCTTAAAAGAACTGTTGGAGATGACAGCCAATGATAGACCAGGAATGACTGGCGTGGATATACTGAAAATCCCAACATCCGGGTACGGGTTAATGTTACCCGTCGTATGCAGCCTAACCAAAACTTGGGTTTCAGCTTCTAGAGAAACCACGTTGGCATTGATGATTTTAAATTCCACGTCCATGGCTCGCATAACCACAGATTGGGTCTCCACTTTACCCACACTGTTAATAGAGTTGGTACCGAACAACCTAACCAAAAAACCAAGTCCAAGGATGACTGTGATAGAGATTGCTATGATTACACGCCATGCCTTATCGCTTAGGGCCATGGATAGTGTGTGTGAGAGGAAGATTGAAAGAGAGAAAAATGAGAGAGAGAGAGAGAGAGAGAGAGAGAGAGAGAGAGAGAGAATGAATGAATGAATGAAATTTGAAACATAAAGGTGGAACAAATATATATAAATTATTTGAAAACATTTAGAAACTTGGCTTTAAAAACTATTGATAAAAAAGTTGAACTAATAATCCGTAGGAAACTAATTTCAGTAATTATATTGATGAAGACAAGGTTTTGTATGTCATAATGATACAAATATGAATTACTTATTATGGTAAAAAGAAATTTAATTTAATGTCATGCATATCTGGCAAATGTGGTCCAAGACCAATTGATACTTACACCTTTTTCTTAATATAGATACGCATCAACTTTTGTTTAATTATAATGAGACCGCTGGTTGTAATAAATAAATAAAAACTTACCCAAAACATGAAAAGAAATTGTAAAATAAATATCAAAACTAGTTTATATTATTGTACTTTATGAGAACTGTGTACTTGTAAGTTGCAATGAATATTGAAAATGTTAATTATGAATAATTGTTTAAAATTTTATGAAAGATAAAAAGAAAATCGTGATAAATTAAAGGAATTGCAAAATAAATATCGAATTATAAAAATAACTTTATTTAAATTCATAGCATAGGTGTAATAGATATAAAATATTGTTTTAGTAAAAATCTATGATAAAGGAAAAAGGGATTATTAAACACAAAGTAATGATTAAAGATAAAAGAAAAAAAAAATAAGGTAGTAAATACTTAAAAGTAAAATGAAAAAAAAATGTCAAAACTGCAGTTTACAGGATTCAATCCCGAGTTGTGGACAAAGGAGGCCGCGTCCATTGCCTCTGCACTATGGGTTGCGTTTGTTAATGGATTCCGTCTCATATCTTATTTTGTTTTAGAATCTTATAGATACTTATTATGTGTACAAAACCATTGTCTTAGGTTATGAGGAATCGAAGAAATATTCATGGAGATGTTTATTGGTTTACACTTGAAATCATTTTCATAATTTCGAGTATGTATTAGAAGATTAGATTTTCGACACATACATAATATACTTATAAGCATCATTAAAAACATTTCTAGGGGTGTTCATCGGATCAAAATGTCATGGATACAATAGTTAACAACTCCGCTATGCATGGAAAGATTGCTAAAGAGAGTGTTATGTGCTTGGTTGTATGACTTGTATGTTTGTTTGATAATTTGATAATAGGTGTGTTGTAAAGAGCCAAAATTTATATTTAATCGTGGTTGATTGAGGTACTGAGTTATAATTGGTGTATATCGATCATTCAAATGTTTTATGGTCTTTTAACAATAATTTTCATACCATCAATAATTTTATTAAACTAGTAGCAATAAGCTATAAGATACAAAACAGTACTACATACTATAGACGCTAAACCAAACTATAAGCTACGACTAATCACCATCATTATCTCCTCGAAATTTTATTAATAGGCAGATCGTGGAAGTAAATGTCGCAAATAAATCCGCAATTCCTTTTACCATCTTTAACAAGATATAACTTCACTCTATATCTCAAAACCCCTTCAAAAGTTAACCAAAATCTTTTCTCAGATAAACTTTTCTTTAATAGCTGCATTTCCTTGTTTGTTAAGACGTATAGTTGGGGAGGAAACGATAGTCGCAATAGTTGCCCGGTTTCGGATATCTTAAAAGAATTGTTGGAGATGATAGCCAATGATAGACCAGGATGACTGGCGTGGATATAGTGAAAATCTCATCATCCGGGTATGGGTCAATGTTACCCGTCTTATGCAGGCTAACCAAAACTTGGGCTTCTGCTTCTAGAGAAACCACTTTGACATTGATGATATTAAATGTCACGTCCAAGGCTCGCATATCCACAGACTGTGTCTCCACTTTACCCACTCTGTTAATAGAGTTGGTAACGAACAACCCAACCGAGAAACCAAGTCCAAGGATGACTGGGATAGAGATTGCGATGATTACACGCCATGCATTATCACTTAGGGCCATGGATGTATACGGGGCTTCTTTTTGTGTGTGTGAGAGGAAGATCGAGAGAGAGAAATGAAAGTGAGAGAGAGAAATGAGAGAGAGTGTCTGAAAAGCGATGTGTGAGAGAGAAAATGAAATTGAGAAAGAGTAGTGTCTGAAAAGCGATGTGTAAGAGAGACCGAATGAAATTTGAAACAATTTTAGCCCATTCACAACAGCTATATATAATCAAATTATATTACCTCTACATTATTTTTTATAATATTTTATCATTAAGCCTTCCTAATCTTACTTTTATTGAAAAAAGATAACCCAATTATATGTCAATCTAATTTTTTCAAGCCGTAGCACATTAGCACTAACATTAAGAATCACATCCTACACTAATATTGTAAAATACGATTTGTTCATTTCTTTTAATCTAAATTTCCATAAGTTTACATCAATACTTTTATTTTAAACTCATAAAGCATGTGATTTAAGCAACAGTATATGTGGATAGTTAAAAAAAGATTTTACGATTATTTTCTAAATCAAATGTTAATAGTAACTATTTCCAACGTGCACAATAGTTTCAGAAGATTCTATGATTACCGTTTAGGTCAATTGTTAATGGCAACTATTTTAGACGTGCATAGTAGTTTCAAGCGTAGAGTTGTTTCTATTGCTTTTTGGATCTAGGTCATCCATTTTAAACTAAATATTTTATGGAAATTTATTTTTGAACGTTCAATCTAAGGATTGATGCAACATTCAACATTGATTGACTTTCATTTTATTTTTGGTTTACTGCTTGGTCAAATGTTACATGTTTGCCAGAAATTTTCAGAGATCAACAAAGTGATTTACAACTTCTTAATATTTATCTCTTCGTGTATATATATATATATATATATATATATATATATATATATATATATATATATATATATATATATATACATATATAGGGTGAGGTTCAATAGGGATCCTTTTTTTTCTAGAGATCCAGGGATCACCTTTAGAGCCACACAATTTCATTAATAGATCAAACCCACGGAGGGGTATTTTAGTCATATTGAAAAAATATTAAAGTTACACGCGCTAATTGTTTCCACCGCATATTCTGGCTCAAGCGACAACAATCCTCACATCACTCACTCACTCTTGAGTCTTCCCCCAATTTCTCATAAATTATTAGGTGAAAATCACCGGCGATGACGACGGAGGAACCACCACTCTCCGCCTCATCACCACTCGACAAACCTCATTTACGAGTTCCAGTTACAAGTAAGGGGTTTATTAAAAGAAAGTAAATCGGCGGAATGAGATGCAGTGGTACGTCGTAGCATCGCTCCTGACTGTTCTGACAAGTTCTCAGGTATGAACCCTAATTTTGATCCATTTTATGAATTATGAATCGAAGAATTTGAAGTTTTAAAATGAATTATCAATGGCGGAATTGAGGTTACAGGTGCGAGAATGCAAGCGCTGATACCAGTAGTGATAAAAATTTGAACAATTGATTGTAAAACAATTCGATTAACATATGAATTTTTATAAAACCCTCGTTTAACCCGTGTATAAAAGATATTAGTGAACCAAAGTGGCCCAAAATCCATATGTTTCTTCCACTTTTTCTATTTGTTTTCGTGCCGGAGCCCCATATATGCTTCATGAATTAGAAAACCTCTCTTAGCATCTAGCCACTCCTATCTTTAAAAACAGTTTTAAAAATATAACAATTGCTATCTCATATTTTTGTCTTGCAATTTTCTATTCTCATTCAATTTTTAAGTTTTCTTTTCACTTACGACGAGGCTTATTTTGGGACTTGAAAGGAGGTTTATTTACGATTTGAGCTTTTCTTTTTTTAATAAGCTTTGTTTGGTTAGCGCTTTTTGATTTCGATCTCGGTTTTTTGTTTCTAGTGTATGTTATGATCTTTTTAACAAACCACCAATATTTACAACATTCTCTGTGAACCGTATAATTTGGAGCCCAGATGGTTACTTGTTTGGTAGTCCTTCTAAATCCATATATCAAGTATTAATCATTAGTCATGAATAAATGTGTCCCGAGTAGACTAATAATCGATTTAATTTTTTTTATATAAATAGGAGTTGCATATTCAAGACACATTGAACAAATATATTCATATCACGGAGGCGATGATGCGTATGCTGCCATTTGGTTGGATGAACAAGGGTTTGTTCATCATTTTTTAAGGTAATCACCTGTGATTTTAACGTAAAAACAGGTCCGAGTTGAAACTACCACCTCTAACCCGTGAAAAGTTGGATTATCTGCAAAAGGATCAACCCAACTCATATAATTTAGCAATAGAATATTTCTACCCATTCTCTCAAAGTTGATGTGTTAGTATTACATTTTCAAGTAATCTGTGTAAAAGATTTTTTTAAAGTTTTTTTATTATCCTCAAAACTCTCAGTGGTCCGCTGTTCATTTTCAGATCTGAGGGTGTAACTTGTTTTCTCTAACGCCATATAGCTAGTTTCCAGTTATGAAAGTTCTACATTTAACTGTCTTTTGATCCCCTGAATTTTGTAGCTTGCTGAGTCTGCAAAAGCACAGTTTTCCGGACGAGATAACAGTGACCACCTTGCTCTTCTCCGTGCTTATGATGGTTGGAAAGCGGCTGAAAGACAGCAATCTGGTCACGAGTATTGTTGGAGAAATTTCCTTTCTTCACAAACTCTGAGAGCTATTGATTCTCTTAAAAAGCAATTCCATTATTTGCTTAGGGACAGTGGTTTGGTTGACAATATGGAGAAATGCAACACATGGAGCCATGACCAACATCTCATCCGAGCCATCATCTGCTCTGAGCTGTTCCCAGGAATTTGCTCTGTTGTGGTGAGTTTGATAAATAGACTCACGGAATCCTTCTAATTATCTCTTATAATTTCAAATCAAGAGTCAAGTTTGGATTAATGCTCTTCTAACTGTTACCAGCTTGTTCCCTAACTTAAGTCTAAGTCAATATGAGAACAATAACCAGAAAGGAAACATAAGTGAGATGAGAAGTAGGGTAATAGGTGAATGAGGTTGATTAGAAAACGGGCTTACAGTGAACTTTTAGAAATTGAACCTGCTTTGATTAAGGAATTAGATATCTGGATATAATAAAGTTAAAGCTTACAGTTATAAAGCTAATAATTATTCTAATGTTAACCATTATTCGTATGTCTTAAACATAATAAAAGTCTATTTTCTGCTCGCAGTTGGTGCAACTATTATCTACACATGTCCATTTAGGTCTCAAAATTGTCGTGTGATTTATCATACAATGATGCATACACACATCAATACCTTGTATATAGGGGCTCTGAACACTTTTCCGCATATAAGATCAGCTCATTTATTTAAAGTGACGATTCTTTTGTTCATATGATATTATGTCTATCTTCGGTCTATTTATCCTACTGGAAATTAATAAATACATTTGTCCGCATTAGTTTGTTACGCCCTTGATCCAGTTATTTACACTTGCCAAAAACTGTAAGATTATGAAAAATTGAGTTTGTCAAATTAAAGGTTTATGTGGTACAAAAATTGGTGTATCATTAATCCAGGTGTACTAAAAGTTATAGTTGTTTTACTGAAAATTGTAAGAACACTACACAATTTGATGTAATAATGCTACTTTGGATGTTTATGGCCGTGTATACAAATTTTTTTTTAATTTAGTGCCTTAGTATGTTGATGTAAAATGTCGCCAAAATGTTTAGTAATCACCTATGATTCTATAGTTTTTACATTAAGAACTGTTTATAATTTAGTGTCTTAGTACCTTGATGTAAATTGTCACAAAATCTATAGTAATCACCTGTGATTGTATTAATTTAGTGCCTTAAATGTCATAAAAAATGTTTAGTAATCACTTGTGATTCTAAAGTTTTTACATTAAGAACTGTTTATAATTTAGGGGCTTAGTACCTTGATGTAAAATGTCACCAAAATGTTTAGTAATCACCTAGTAATCACCTGTGATTTTATTAATAATGTGCCTTAGTATGTTGATGTAAAATGTCACAAAAATGTTTAGTAATCACCTGTGATTTTTTTAATAATGTGCCTTAGTATGTTGATGTAAAATGTCACAAAAATGTTTAGTAATCACCTGTGATTTTTTTAATAATGTGCCTTCTATGTTGATGTAAAATGTCACAAAAATGTTTAGTAATCACCTGTGATTTTATTAATAATGTGCCTTAGTATGTTGATGTAAAATGTCACAAAAATGTTTAGTAATCACCTGTGATTTTTTTAATAATGTGCCTTAGTATGTTGATGTAAAATGTCACAAAAATGTTTAGTAATCACCTGTGATTTTTTTAATAATGTGCCTTCTATGTTGATGTAAAATGTCACAAAAATGTTTAGTAATCACCTGTGATTTTATTAATAATGTGCCTTAGTATGTTGATGTAAAATGTCACAAAAATGTTTAGTAATCACCTGTGATTTTATTAATAATGTGCCTTAGTATGTTGATGTAAAATGTCACAAAAATGTTTAGTAATCACCTGTGATTTTTTTAATAATGTGCCTTAGTATGTTGATGTAAAATGTCTCAAAAATGTTTAGTAATCACCTGTGATTTTATTAATAATGTGCCTTAGTATGTTGATGTAAAATGTCACAAAAATGTTTAGTAATCACCTGTGATTTTATTAATAATGTGCCTTAGATTGTAATATTAACAATCAATTGAAGGTTTGACACAAATATTTTGAATTTAATATGTTACTTTACTAGTTGAATTTTATTTGAAATGAGTAGACAAATATTTTGTTTGAGAATACTTTCGGTTTGGTGTATTTTCTTTGAACAATAACTATGTCACATGTGATTTTATTAAATTAAGTCACTAAATATCTTAAATGTAATTTTGTAGTCAACAAATTGTAAAGGAAAATCACCTGTGATTTAGTGCCTTAATACCTTAATACATTTAAGGTTCTTAATTTAGTGCCTTAATACCTTGATGTAGAATTTCATCAAATGTCTAGTAATCACATGTGATTGTATTAATTTAGTGCCTTATATGTAGATGTAAAATGTCATCAAAATGTTTAGTAATCACCTGTGATTTTATTAATAATTTTCTTTAGTATGTTGATGTAAAATGTCACCAAATGCTTATTTAATCACCTGTGATTATGTAGTTTTTACATTAAGAAACTGTTTATTATTTAATGTCTTAGTATGTATAGTAAAATGTCACCAAATGTTTAGTAATCACCTGTGATTTTTTTAATAATGTGCCTTAGTATGTTGATGTAAAATATCATCAAAATGTTTAGTAATCACCTGTGATTTTATTAATAATGTGACTTAGTATGTTGATGTAAAATGTTACTTAGTATGTTGATTTAAAATGTCACCAAATATTTAGTAATCACATGTGATTCCATGGTTTTTACATTAAGAACTGTTTATAATTTAGTGCCTTAGTTCTTTAATGTAAAATGTCACAAAACGTTTAGTAATCACTTGTGATTTTATTAATAATGTGTCTTAGTATGTTGATGTAAAATGTCACCAAATGTTTAGTAATCACCTATGATTCTATAGTTTTTACATATAATTTTGTTTAATGCATTATGTATGTGAAAAGAATATAATTTTGTTTAATGCATTATGTATTTTGGCTTTATTGCAAGTGGTTGGAATAAATTATTGTTTAATGCATTTATGTGAAAGAATATTTACTTGGTAAATGTGCTCAATATTTGTTTAATATATTTATGTGAAAGAATATATTATTGTTTGGTAAATGTGAGACTATGGAAAGGAAGCGCGTGAGTAAAAAGAAAGAAAAAAAGGTAAAAAGACTAAACTGCCCCTCCTTGTCTTTTCCTTATAATTCATTTAAATCCAACTTTTAATCTCAACCACACAATTTAGGTGATCTTGTGGTTAAAAAGTGGATCCCTAGATCTCTAGCAAATTAGGGATCTCTTTTGAACCTCAATCTATATATATATATATATATATATATATATATATATATATATATATATATATATATATATATATATATATTTAAAAGAAAAAGAAGAAATTGGTGTTTCTTGCCGGTTTCAATCCGTAATCAATTGTATTTTAGGTTTAAAATATATGATTTTACGATTGAAGTATTTAAGTATGAGGATCTTTAGAATATTATGAACATAATGTTTTTAATAAGAAAGACCATAACGTGTAAAATGGTTTCAAAATCCAAAAGATTGCAACCTAAAATTAAGAAAAGTAACAACCTAAAATTAAGAAAAGTTATAAAAAAACATAACACAAAAAGAAAAAATATAAAACTAAAAAACAACATTCAATCGAAATTAATACATAACTACTTTATTAGCTTAACTTTTTAACAAAAAAAAATAACGTAACCCAAAAAAAATAAGCGAAATAAAGACGTAACTAATTTATTTAATAACGTAACACAAAAGGTTAAAAGATAACCAAATATTTGATAAAAAGAGCGCAATTCAAAAATAAATAGGTTAAACTAAAAATTAACGATAAATAAAAATTAGCGAATAGTAAACCTATTTAACAACGTAAGAAAAATAAAACCTAAATAAAACATAAAAAATAAAAAATCAAACAAGCAGGTTGGATGTTGACTCAGCAACCAGTTTGCGTGCTACATTATTCACAACAACCAGTCTGCAAGCTACACTATTTATCGCGTCATGTCAAAGTTTACAAATGTTACTAGATATAATGTAATGTAATATTTATCTTTTTAGACAATAAACAGTCAGATACATAAATGTAAGGATTTAAATTTGACAACTTGTCATTGTCTTCAGTATTATTTTCATGCTTAAATCAAATAATCAATTATGTACTTGCTTAATCAGAAGTTTTAATTTAGTTTCAATCAATTAAATGATAATATAAGATATTTATAGATAGGCCGGGTTGGAGTCAGAGATTTTTTCGTGTTGAGACAAAGTAACCAATAGTTATCAAATGGATAAATTTTTATGATTCATGTGAGACAAAATAATTTTTATTTTATTTTTATGGGGTAAAATTAAAAAAAAAAACAAACATATAATTATTTTTTATATTATAAAAAAACGTTTAGTGGAAGTAACTGTCCATTTTATGTTCACCCTAGCCGTGCCCCTACCTTATTACCCAACACTTTGTGATCGATAGTTCAACTTCAATCATAAAATTTTAATTAACTTCATGAAATAGCATTAAAGGTACACGTGAATATAAGTTAAACTATGGTAGAGAGAATGACAAAATGTGACATGGTATAATATATGTGAACTCTAAACCTACCAATGCTTTTGAGCATATAATTTCACAATCTTGTGTCTTTATTCATATATGAGTTTTTTTGGCCAATAAAACTTTTTTTTGTTTTATACTGAATCCATTCAACCCATTTTTCACTTATTATTTGCTCGTTGATCCGTGAATTACTTTATTTCCATAAATCCAAAATTGAAGTTGAAGTACATCATCAAACTAGTAACAATAAGTTATGAGCTATATATGGAATGAATGATACATCTCATCAATAATAGCAAAGATTCCTTGACATTTTCATCCGCCCTAATAAATCTATCAAATAATTTTGTTAAAAGAACTATTCAAATTTATCAAAAATAAAATAAAAATTATGATAGTAATTAGTATCGATTAGTAATATGTTCATGTACTGTGCAATAGCTCAGTTTATAATTTCGTAAATCAGTATTCAACCAAAAAAAGGTTAACTTCGGCGAAATAACCCCAATTTTTTGGTTCTTTTGAACTCAACCTAACCCTCGGTCAATGACTAGGCTCCGGACAATGTTCCTCTGTCTCGACGCCACAGACCAAGGAGT
Organism: Senecio squalidus; assembly: GCA_910822075.1. Taxonomy (NCBI): domain Eukaryota; kingdom Viridiplantae; phylum Streptophyta; class Magnoliopsida; order Asterales; family Asteraceae; genus Senecio; species Senecio squalidus. The sequence goes on along the minus strand of CAJVGC010000001.1, from coordinate 73,727,780 downwards.
GAACACGGATTCGAACCAATGACATATTTCAACCAAAGTTCTCATTAACCGGATCAGCTGAGCATTTCACGGGGGTAGATCTATCCTCAGAGCAGAAAGCTTCATGTGAGATTTGAATCTGAGACCGCCAACCTATGACTAGAGCTTGTCTCATTTCAGAAAACCACTTAGCAAATTTCAAAATTTGAACTTCCATGTATGTATATCGTAAATAGTAATAATAAATTATCAACAATTCTTTTTAGAAAGGTCACTCACAAAGTTAAAAACGAAACATTATTTTATGAAAATCATAACTTTCTATAATTTTGGAGCTCAAAATTTGTTTTTGATAATGAAAAGAGATTAATAACTTCTTACTTTTCAGGTAAGAAGTATAATAGATTACAATTGCGCAAAGGACAGTGAAGAAGGAAAAAGAAAACACTTTAAGATGTATGATAAGCGAAGTTTCAATTAAATCTTAAAGAACTTAATTATTAGCAAGTCAAGATAATATTGGAATTGAACAAATTTGAATAGTGATCAAAAGACCTAATTCTAAGTGATTTCATTGAATATAACATGAAGTTAAGTACTATTTCGATTGACAACATGATATATTCTATTTATTATCCGGTTTTTATATTGACATCCATAAAGCTGTAATATGTGAAAATGTTTAACTCCAAGGAGTAGCTTACATTACTAAACATGTTACGATAAACTAGGTATGCACTTTGCAATATTTTCAAAATAAATTACTTTACTTCTATATTCTTTCAGAAATGACCGGTTAACCTGGTGAAGAGGAGTTTAGTTGAAAATGATCATGAGTTCGATTCCGGAGGGACTCCTTGATCTGTGGTTTTAACACATGAGAACATTGGTTGTAGCCTAATTTTTTGTAAATTAGGTTGGGTTTATAAGAACCACGTACTCAGAATTATTCCACCGAAATTAAGGTTTTTGGTTGAATATAGGTCCTATCATTTTTCCCTTCCTTTTTCTTTTTTAATATTGAAAAGTGTTACATGTGTTTATAGAGTCAAACTCTATAAATTTGATGGTTATATGATTTCTTTAAACATTACGTTCACTACAACAAATTTGTCGGTCGAACGAATTTTATTTTATGCACTTTTAGTATATCGCATAGTATTTTGTGAATTTCTTTGCATGTACAAATATATATAAATTATTTGAAAACATTTAGAAACTTGGCTTTAAAAGCTATGGATAAAAAAGTTGCACTAATTATCCGTAGGAAACTAATTTCAATAATTATATTGATGAAGACAAGGTTTTGTATGTGATAATGATACAAATATGAATTATTTATTGTGGTAAAAAGAAATTTAATTTAATGTCATGCATATCTAGCAAGTGTGGTCCAAGACCAATTGATACTTGCATGCTTTTCTTAATATAGATACGCATCAACTTTTGTTTAATTATAATGAGACCGCTGGTTGTAATAAAAAAAAAAACTTACCGAAAACATGAAAAGAAATTGTAAAATAAATATCAAAACTAGTTTATATTATTATACTTTATGAGAACCGTGTACTTGTATGTTGCAATGAATATTGAAAATGTTAATTATAAATAATTGTTTAAAATTTTATAAAAGATAAAAAAAAAAAAAGATCGTGATAAATTAAATGAATCGTAAAATAAATATCGAATTAGAAAATAAAAATAACTTTATTTAAATTCATAGCATAGGTGTAATAGATATAAAATATTGTTTTAGTAAAAATCGATAAAGGAAAAATTGATTATTAAACACAAAGTAATGATTAAAGATAAAAAAAAAAAAAAAAAAAAAGCTAGGAAATACTAAAAAGTAAAAGAAAAAAAATGTTAAAACTGCAGTTTACAGGGTTCAATCCCGAGTTGTGGACAAAAGAGGCCGCGTCCATTGCCTCTGCACTATGGGTTGCGTTTGTTGATGGATTCCGTCTCATATCTTATATATATATATAAAAGAAACGTTGACACTGTTCAAGTTCCAAAATTAGATATATGAAATACCAATGTTTTGTTTATAAATGTAACGAAGCCTTCGATTGTAAAGAAGCTTTCTATGTAGATAAAAAAAAAAAAACCTAACTCAAAACTTAAAAAAAATAAAACATATAACCAATTTAAAAAAAAGCTATATCATAAATAGATACTAACAAAACTACACTTTTTAAATTAGTCATAGAAAACAAAAAAGTTCGAAATTTAAATTATATTAGATTTTGATATATTAAAATAAACCTTTTCTACGGAAAAGAGATAAAATTAGAACATGAATATTATTTAGCCCATCTTTACACAGGCCATGTTGTGGAAAGCTCCATCAAGCCCAACACCCATTAAATTGAGGCCCAGTATTTGATGTGTACTCCCAAGCCCAAGACTATGGTTTGTGTGAACCTTTTAATTAAAAACATTCCTAGGGGTGTTCATCGGATCAAAATGTCATGGATATAATAGTTAACAATTCCTATAATTTGATAATAGGTGTGTTGTAAAGAGACAAAATTTATATTTAATCGTGGTTGATCGAGGTACTGAGTTATAATTTGTGTATACCGATCATTTCAAATGTTTTATGGTCTTTTAACAATAATTTTCATACCATCGACAAATCTATCGATTTGACAATAAAAAATAATATATATGTGGGTGTGTATAATTTTACTTTTTTTAGGTCTAAAAAGGTAATCATACAATTTATTATTAGTATGGTACATGCACAATGCAGCGAATGAAAAAAAATCATATTCAACAACTTATAGTGGGATAATGATTTATGGTAATTTATTATTTGTCTCATTACATATATGTGGAGTGTAATAGTTTAAAGTTCGACCATTCGGAATCTCAAATTTGTAAATAAAGAAAAATTTAGATTGCAACAGATTTAAATTCCGTCATAAACTTCAAACAAACATGTTATAAAAAGGAATTCAATTCAAATTCACTCAATTTTTTCTAGATTTCGTGAAACAAACACCCTCGCATAATATATTTCGTTCGGTTCATTCAACTCATTGGGGTAATTCGACTCATTTGATGATTAAGCTCATTTGTGAACATAACGAAATTCTAATTTTCATGTCATTTTGTTTTTTTTTAATAGTGACGTTTAATAATTTCACGTTCGGTCAAAATAGAATTAAATATATTTTCTGAATAGTATTCCTGTATAAACACATGTTTTCCATAAAGAAAAACTAATTTTCCTTCAACGATGCAACAACAAATTTAAAATTCATTCAGACATTACGCTTTCTAATCGTTTATCGTTCTGGTTTCAAACCGAAACAAATATTTTCATTCAAGACATTCATATTCAGTCTGTTTCCATGAAACTATTAGGTAACACATACTTTCGAATGTTGTAATGAAGGATAATCAATATGGTAACAAAGTTTACTAACCTTAAAAGTATCAAATGTAATACTACTCGGCTTATTGGTATTAAAACTTATCGGTGACCAATAGAAGAATATATAAACTTATGATGATGACCATCTTCCTAGAATTATAGAGGAACACGAACCACAACACTGTCAACTAACTTTATAAATTTTAGATTATAAATCAAATATTTGAAAATTTACTCCATCAAATAACGTTTAAAGTTAAAAAAAAAATGGTTACATATATACAAATTTTATATCATTTAATTTGAATTGCCTTTATTTTATATAGGTGTATATTTTTTATGAAATTAGTAATCGAATTAATTAAAGGAAAATAGGATTAGTTTATATGTTATATTCATTGAAGGATATATTACTAATTATATTTTACTTAGAAATTTAAAATTTTAATAAAAAGTGAAAATGTTTTATATATTAATAAAAATAAAGATAAAGATAGTTATTATTATTTATTAGTTATTGTTGTAATTAAGAAAATCTCACTAATTATAAATTGTTTTAAATGATAACTTTTGTGAAAAGTATGAAAATGGTAGATTAGTAATTTCAATTACTTAAATTTTAAGAGTTTAAGAATTTGAAGGAGACGATTTATAATATAGTTAAGATAATACCATTTTTATTTGGAACAACAACATATTTAAGATATCAAAAAAAATCTAAATGAGTGATATTAAACTTCTTATTTTAATTTCACTTAACCATTTACATGATATCTGAGATTGGAAGCAGAAATAAGAAAACTCAAATCAATTAGTAAACTGTCGATCATCAAGAACAATTACAAACATTTCAAGCAACAACATATTTAAGATATGAAAAGTATGTACACGAACAAAATGCCTGCACACATTTCATTTTAAGAACTTTATTCTATCCAAATGTTTGTTATCATTTATGCTAACGAAGAAATATAATGGAATCGAGGAGAAGTTGTTGCTTTCTAGATTGATGTATTCGATTTGAAGGAGGTTGTCTGGGATAGGTAAGTCCCACTACAACAAAAACTGGATTTTGGGACTACGCATTTAGTCTCGAAAAACCCCGTTTGTAGTCCTGAAAACCTTATCGGGACTACATGTTGTCCCGAGAAGCGTAAATCCAACTGCTCCGTCCCATTAAATTGTGGGGACTACAATGTTGATTTATCGGGACAGCGCGTTAACCGGCCACGTCGATGGTTTTTGTTGGGACGGATCTTTCGGGACTACGTCTTGTCCTTTCAAACTGTTCAAAAACGTCTTTTGACATGACTTTCGTGACTACAATTTGTCCCAACAATTTTTCTCCAAACCTCTAGGGTTTCGGGACTACAAGTTGTCTCCATAAATTTTGTACAAACCTATTGAGACGTTGTTTTTGAAACTACATTCGGTCCCACCAAATATAAACATTTTCCAGTCTTCATTTATAAAAAAATGGTAGTTATTATATACATGGTGGCTCAATTAATTCATGTCCAAAAGATGATTAAAAAATTTATTAAAAATGGTTCAATTATGTTGTTTCAGGTTATTTCCTTTCTGATTGGTGGAGTGGAAACATGAAATATCTACTGTGTGTTTACATAAAATTTCCTAAATGTTTGGTTACAAACAATGTGTGATTTTGTCTACCCGATGTAAGATTTACTAAAGCAATCCTTCTTAAATGTTTAACTTCGACACTAAAAAACATATATTCCTTCAATTTTCATATTTATAAATTAACATTGTCGTGCTTCGCACGTGTTTTAAGCCTAGTTTTAAATATATGTATGTATATTTGTGATATAGTTTAATTTGACATTTTAAATTGATAATGATGTAAAGAAGGACATATATATATATATATATGAGTTAATTACATGGGTCGTCCCTATAGTTTGCACCATTTTCGCCGCTCGTCTCTATAACTTTTTTATTACACCACTCGTCCCTAAGTTTGAATTTTGTTGCTTCGAAAGTCCACGGCTGTTTTAACGGCACATCCAAAATAGGGACTTTCGAAGCAAAAATTCAAACTTAGGGACGAGTGGTGTAATAAAAAAGTTATAGGGACGAGCGGTGAAAATGGTGCAAACCATAGGGACGACCCATATAATTAACTATATATATATATATATATATATATATATATATATATATATATATATATATATATATATATATATATATTAATTAAAGTTAATATAAATGAGAATAATATTCTTGTACCAATAATAATAGTATAACATCACATATAAATGACTAATCGTTATATGCGTTTACAAATGTAGAATATATTTTTTAAGGAATCAAATAATTATTAAAAAAAATTTATGTATTAAAGTTTTGACTAACGGTTACATTTTGAAATAGTTAATAGTTTGTCGGTTGCACGTGAATAATTAAACACCAATAAAGAACAATATGTGTGAGCTTATTAAAATATTGTTGTGTATAATTTTTTTAATTAAATGAATAGTCAAGATAATATGGAATATGGATTGTAATCATTTGATTTGTAATGAATGGTGAAATCTAAAGCTCCTTAAAAATTTATTTAAATTTAAAAAGGGTTATATTCTTTATGGATTATTGATATAGATAATATAATCTCACATGATACTATATTTTTCTTTTTAAATCGATGTTTGTTGAAGTTATTGAACCATCCTGAATAAGATATTTATAATAATCTGTTAATTTTGGTTTGTATGCAATTTTATGATGTTAATTTTTAGTTGAATTGGTCTGCTCAATTTATTTGTTTATATTATATAAAATATATCCTTAGTTTGTTGTCCATATTTAATTTATAAATTAGATACAAGGTTAAACTAGTAATTTCATGTTATCGGGATGTTTTGTTCAGACAATTATCAAACAATCATTTTCATTCACAACCATGTTGATTTGGCATATTTAAAAATCATCCAGAGTCTTTTATTCATTCTGCCCAAAATCATATCAATTTATCAAACAGTCTTTGAAAAACATTTGTAAATTATGCGCACTCGACTTACCACGGACTAATACAACATTTGCAAAAGTTGCCATCACACCATGAAAAAGCTATTCTTCCTCCCCTAGGCTTATTAGATATGCATGTATCATCACACTTGAAGAGAGTGCATAGCTCCTTAAGATCGTAGGCAAATTCCTTGTAAGCGCGACCTATTTAACAACGAAAATAAAATTAAATAGAAAATCAAAGTCTTGGAATTAATTTTAGAAATGGGATTAAAAATATTACCATACAATTCGCAATGTTCTCTTATGTCATCGCTCCCATTCACGCAAGTAATAAATAGAATAAAAAAGAGTAGACGGAAAATAATATTCTTCTCCATTACAAACAATTCTTCTTTTGAGAATTCACCAAATATTTAGAGTTTATTTTGTTACAGTTGAAACTAAGCCTCTATGTTATAAAAACTGTGTTGCATTTATATGTCACTATCTTTCTTATCTTTCTTATTATTATATTATTATATTATGGTTATATTATTATCATTATATTATATTACTAGCTTATTATATTATATTACTAGCTTATTGACCCGCGTAATATGCAAATAAATATATCAAAAAATATATAATTTTAAACAAAAGACATAATCTATATAAAAATATTAATAGAACTATTTATCGTGTAGACAAAATGATTATTTTAGCAAATATTACGATGTTTCGTTTATACGTAAATGACTTTATCCCCCAATTTATGTATTTTGTTTTTTAGAATGATTGGAGTAACACCATATCTTGCTATAAGATCCATAACATAATCCTCACCTTCAACTATTCTTGATTCAGAAACAGTATCTTTGACTTGGTAGTGAATTTAGTCGGCTTTAAGCCGCTGTAGAAAAAAAGAAAAATGAATTTAGCCGACTTTAGACGATTTGAGCCGCAACAAAGTCCAAAGTCCACATGTCGAACTTGAGCTAACAACTTGACATCTAATAATATCAACATAAAATTATACTATTATGTTTTGTCTGTCTTGTTTCGTAAACTTTTTCGATAAATTGTTAGTCATAGTCGAGTCAAATAAGGCATTTGACACATACACACAAAGACGTTTTATCACTCACAATTTAATGTCTAGCACTTTTTTCCGAATTCGATTTATACATAGAGCAATTGGTATGTCACTTGAATTTTCTTCTTGACCTGCGATTATGAAACTTTTAACTTTGTTATCTATTTGTTACATCTCTTTTATCTAATAAATGGGAGTTACGAATGACGTCATAAAGCTGACGTGGCGAGTTCTTAAGCTGTCCACCTAGGAATGCACTAGCCTTTGCTTATGTCATAATGAATTTAGTTTATCTTTTACCCCGTAATATTGTTGATTTTATATATGAATAAAAAAAAAAAAATTTAAATGAAGTTTGTTATTCAGTCTCGTGTAATACACGGACACTAAGCTAGTATGAAATTAAATAAGACTAATAATAGATTACTAGAAAAAGACAGTTTTGTATGAATTAAAATTCTTTTTAAGATCAATTAATTTAGTATTATTCATTTCCATTAACACCTAACCAATATGTATTTTTATTATTATCAATATATATAATGGGTGTCTAATTGCATTATATATAAGCAAAAGATTTGTACCAACTACCAAGCGTAAAACTGTTCACACGAAATATTTACGTTAAATTGTTTACTGTTTCTACAAAATCTTGACGTGTGGGGCGTTTTATATGGATAGCTACTTTTAATGGGTTTTGGACTAAATGTGGGAGGTCTTTTAATATAGGTTAATTTAGGCCCACAAAAACTTATTTAAAAGAGACATTTATTAAATGGTAGAGATTTGTTAAAGGTTATCTATACTACTATATAAAATACTATATAAAGTATTTAGCTTATTTTGTTTAAAATAAATATTTGAGTAAATTAATTTTTAACCATTTATTCTTAAACCAATATAGATTATCCAAAATTTTAAATTTAAAAATAAAAATAATTAAATGAATTAAATGCATAAGTTTTATATAACCTTACAATAAGTTATATTAAATTTCATTGAATGCATAACTATTATAGAATTTAATATAAATAAACTAATAATAGAACATTTAATACATAAAATTTAATACTTTCAAAGTAAACACCCCAATCGGATATCCGAAATATCCAAAATTTCGAAATATCACTATCCGAATTCGAATCCAAAAAACCGGATATCCGAACCGAAATTTCGGATACCCGAATTTTAGGATAATTTCGCATCATATTTTCGGATACGAATATTTTGAACACCCTAGGTATAATCTATATAGACCCGGAAAAAAAAATCAGATTTTGACGACTTTTATTTTCTTCGTTTTTGTTCAAATGTTGATATTCATAAGCTAAAATCACATATGATATAAACACTAATTGTGAAAAAACCTAAATATATTATATGATGTATATTTAACTTTAAAAAAAAAAAAAACACAAAACTCACAAGTCAAAATACTAATATCACATGTGATAAAACTAGGATTTTATAATTTAAATTTTCCAAAATCCGTCAAAAACCAGAAAAAAATATTCGTCAAAAATATATCAAGTGGTAGTGCTCTATAGAAAGAGGAAATAATACTCGTTTTAATGGTGTAACTTATTCGTTTAATACATTTACGGTTTAAGCCGGTCCACATTTAAATTAGGTCTAAATAATTTAAGCCGGTCCATATTTAAATTAGGTCTAAAATGAGTTACGAGCCAAACTGTACATTTAATTTCTTGGTTACGAGCTTAAATTTGCCTCATTAGTCATTAGGAAAAAGAAGTATCGTAGTCTCTTAGTTATATAATTTATAAGAATATAAAAATGTGAGATCAATAAATGTAAAGTATTTTATTAAACGAGTAGTGGCAATAAGCTATAAGATACAAAACAGTACTACATATTATAGACGCTAAACCAAACTATACGCTTCGACTAATCATCGACATTTTCTCCCCGAAATTTCATGAATAGGCAAATCGTGGTAGGGAATGTGGCAAATAAATTGGAAATTCCCTTTACCATCTTTAACAAGATATAACTTCACTTTATATCTTAAAACCCCTTCAAAAGTGAACCAAATTCTTTTCTTAGATAAACTTTTCTTTAATAGCTGCATTTCCTTCTTTGTTAATACGTATTATTGGGGAGGAAACGACAGTCGCAACAGTTTCCCGATTTCGGATATCTTAAAAGAATTGTTGGATATGATAGCCAATGGTAGACTGTGAATGACTAGCGTGGATATAGTGAAAATCCTCACATCCGAGTACAGGTCAATGTTACCCGTCTTATGCAGGCTAACCAAAACTTAGGTTTCTGCTTCTAGAGAAACCACTTTGGCATTGATGATATTAAATGCCACGTCCATGGCTCGTATATCCACGGACCGTGTCTCCACTTTACCCACCCTGTTAATAGAGTTGGTAACGAACAACCCAATGGAAAAACCAAGTACAAGGATGACTGTGATAGAGATTGCGATGATTACATGCCAACGGGCAATATTGTTTAGGGCCATGGATGTATACGGGGCTTTTTGTGTGTGTGTGAGAGGAAGATCGAGAGAGAGTAAAATGAGAGTGAGAGAGAGAAACGAAAGAGAGTGTTGTTGAAAAGAATTGTGAGAGAGAGATCGAGAGAAAGAGAGAAATGCAATTACACTCCCATTATTGTTTCTATCATTATAAAGTAAAAAACTTAATAGTTTAAACTTAATTGTTTAAACTCATAATATTATATCACATATGATTTTAACATAAAATGTGGATTTACAGATCTGAAATCATTATATAATATATAATTAAATTAAACATATAAAAAATTCAACAAAATCAAATGTGATAGAACTAACATCAATGTGATTTTAATTTAAATCCTATGTGATATTAAAATATACATAGAACTTTAAAACAAATAAACAAAAAACACACACGATTTTAACTTTAAATATGAAATTTTAAACACAAAAATATAATATGAGATATAATTAGGGGTGTTCAAAATCGGATAGTGATTTTCACTATCCAAAATCCGAATCCGAAATTTCGGACATCCGAATTTTGGATATCTGGTTTCAGATATCAAATATATCCGAAAATCCGAAATTTTGAAAAAATATACTTTGTTTTTTGTTTTTTTGTGTTATTTTTTATTTGTTTAGAATTTTATTATACATTTTGTTAACCACAATATTTAATATTTACATATATTTATCTAAATATGTTATTAAATCACCAAAATATTTACATTTACCTATAAAACCTATAAAAAAAAATTATTTTCGTATTTTCGGATAATCGGATATCCGAAATATCCGAAATTTCTTAATATCACTATTTGAATCTGAAAAACCGGATATCAAAACCGAAATTTCGGATACCCAAATTTTCGGATAATTTTGGATTGGATATTCGAACTCGGATTTTCGGATACAGAAATTTTGAACACCCCTAGATATAATCTATATAGACCCGGAAAAAAAAATCGAATTTTGACGACTTTTGTTTTCTTCATTTTTGTTCAGATGTTGATATTCGTAAGGTAAAATCACATATGATATGAACACTAATTGTGTCAAAACCTAAATATATTATATGTTGTATATTTAACTAAAAAAAAAAAAACACACAAAAATCATAAAGTCAAAATACTAATATCAAAATACTAATATCATATGTGATAAAACTGTGATTTTATAATTTAAATTTCCAAAACTCATTAAAACCCGAAAAATGTTTTCGTAAAAAATATATCAACTGAGTGCTCTATAGAAAGATGAAATAATGCTCGTTTTAATGGTGTAATATATTTGTTTAATACATTTACGGCTTAAGCCGATCCACATTTAAATTAGGTCTAAATAATTTAAGCCGGTCCATATTAAAATTAGGTCTAAAATGAGTTACGAGCCAAACTGTACATTTAATTTCTAAGTTACGAGCTTAAATTTGCCTCATTAGTCATTAGGAATAAGAAGTATCGTAGTCTCTTAGTTATATAAATTATAGGAATATAAAAATGTGAGATCAATAAATGTAAAGTATTTTATTAAACGAGTAGTAGCAATATGCTATAAGATACAAAACATTACTACATACTATAGACGCTAAACCAAACTATACCCTTTGACTAATCACCAACATTTTCTCCCCGAAATTTCATGAATAGGCAGATCGTGGTAGGGAATGTGGCAAATAAAATGGCAATGCCCTTTACCATCTTTAACGAGAGATAACTTCACTTTATATCTTAAAACCCCTTCAAAAGTGAACCAAATTCTTTTCTTAGATAAAATTTTCTTTAATAGCTACATTTCCTTGTTTGTTAAGACGTATTATTGGGGAGGAAACAACAGTCGCAATAGTTTCCCGGTTTCGGATATCTTAAAAGAATCGTTGGAGATGATAGCCAATGGTAGACCGGGAATGACTGGCGTGGATATAGTGAAAATCCCCACATCCGAGTACGGGTCAATGTTACCCGTCTTATGTAGGCTAACCAAAACGTAGATTTCCGATTCTTGAGAAACCACTTTGGCATTGATGATATTAAATGCCACGTCCATGGCTCGCATATCCACGAATTTTGTCTCCACTTTACTCACTCTGTTAATAGAGTTGGTAACGAACAACCCAATGGAAAAACCAAGTACAAGGATGACTGTGATAGAGTCCGAAATTTTGAAATATTACTATCCGAACCCACTTTGTTAATAGAGTCCGAAATTTTAAAATATCACAATCTGAATCCGAATCCGAAAAACAGGATATCCGAACCGAAATTTCGAATACCCGACTTTTTGGATAATTTCGGATCGGATATTCGGATTCGAATTTTCGGATACATATATTTTGAACACCCCTAGGTATAATCTATATAGACTTGGAGAAAAAATCAAAATTTGACGACTTTTGTTTTCTTCATTTTTGTTCAGATGTTGATATTCGTAAAGTAAAATCAGAGATGATATGAACACTAATTGTGTAAAAACCTAAATATATTATATGTTGTATATTTAACTAAAAAACAAAAATCATAGGTCAAAATATTAATATTACATGTGATAAAACTGTGATTTTATATTTTAAATTTTTCAAAACCCGTCAAAAACCCGAAATTGTTTTTCGTAATAAATATATCAAGTGGGTGCTCTATAGAAAGAGAAAATAATGTTCGTTTTAAATGTGTAATTTATTCGTTTAATACATTTACGCTTTAAGTCGGTCCACATTTAAATTAGGTCTAAATAATTTAAGCCGGTCCATATTTAAATTAGGTCTAAAATGAGTTACGAGCCAAACTGTACTTTTAATTCTTGATTACGAGCTTAAATTTGCCTCATTAGTCATTTGGAAAAAGAAGTATCGAAGTCTTTTAGTTAAATAAGTTATAGGAATATAAAAATGTGAGATCAATAACTGTAAAGTATTTTATTAAACGAGTAGTAGCAATAACCTATACGATACAAAACAGTACTACATATTATAGACGCTAAACAAAACTATACACTTCGACTAATCACGAGGATTTTCTTCCCGAAATTTCATGAATAGGCAGATCGTGGTAGGGAATGATGCAAATAAATTGGCAATTCCCTTTACCATCTTTAACAAGATATAACTTCACTTTAAATCTTAAAACCCCTTATAAAGTGAACCAAATTCTTTTCTCATATAAACTTTTCTTTAATAGCTGCATTTCCTTGTTTGTTTAGACGTATTATTGGGGAGGAAACGACAGTCGCAATTGTTTCCCGGTTTCGGATATCTTAGAAGAATTGTTGGAGATGATAACCAATGGTAGACCGAAAAATAACTGGCGTGGATATAGTGAAAATCCCAACATCCGAGTACGGGTCAATGTTACCCGCCTTATGGAGGCTAACCAAAACTTAGGTTTCTACTTCTAGAGAAACCACTTTGGCATTGATGATATTAAATGCCACGTCCATTGCTCGAATATCCACGGACTGTGTCTCCACTTTACCCACTCTGTTAATAGAGTTGGTAACGAACAACCCAATGGAAAAACTAAGTACAAAGATGACTATGATAGAGATTGCGATGATTATATGCCAACGAGCAATCTCGTTTAGGGCCATGGATGTATACGGGGCTTTTTGTATGTGTGAGAGGAAGATCGAGAGAGAGAAAAATGAGAGTGAGAGAGAGAAACGAAAGAGAGTGTTGTTGAAAAGAACTGTGAAAGAAAGATCGAGAGAAAGAGAGAAATGCAATTACACACCCATTAATGTTTCGATCATTATAAAGTAAAAAAAACTTAATACTTTAAACTTAATAGATTATATCACATATGATATTAACATAAAATGCGGATTTACAGATCTGAAATCATTATATGATATATAATTAAATTAAACATATAAAAAATTCAACGAAATCACATGTGATAATATTAAAATCACATTTGATATTAACGTAAATCCTATGTGATATTATAATATACATAGAACTTTAAAACAAATAAGCAAATAACACACACGATTTTAACTTTAAATATGAAATTTTAAACACAAAAATATTATATGAGGTATAATTAGGGGTGTTCAAAATCGGATAGTGATTTTCATTCTATCCGAAATCAGAACCCGAAATTTCGGATATCAAATATATCCGAAAACCGAAAAATATGAAAAAATATAATTTGTTTTTTGTTTTTTGTTTTTTTGTGTTACTTTTTTTTATTTCAAATTTTATTATACATTTTGTTAACCACAATATTTAATATTACATATATTTATGTAAATATGTCACACCCCGCTAAAGCGGAAACACGGAAGTGTGAAGAGCAAAGATATCATTACACGAGTTATAATAAAAACATACGGTTTCAAGTCATTTAACGATAAATAAGAGTTTACAATTTAAAGATAACCAAGTATTGAAAAGTACATCACGACATAACATAATAAATTGTTTGATAAAATTCCCAAATAAACATGTCCAAAATAGGTCTTCTCCCGATTCATGACTTCACGTGACGTATCATGACCCATCCAAGTAATGCATTCCGTGACTTACACTTGATTTCCTGAAACAAGAGATGAAGTGTCAACTACAATAAAGTAGTGAGTGAGTTACAGTTTTCTAGTCCTCGACTAAAAAGGTTTGAGTTAAGTATATCAATACTTACAAGTTTCTAAAAGTAGATTCATTACTTAAAGAATGGTTCGAACCAAAACAGTTGTTTTAGAGATAGATGCGGAAGTCGTATAACTCTATACGCGCATGATAAGTAAACTATGATTGATTACATGTATAACGACTACTTGGCATAATAACTTAAGTGTTCACACTAAACCGATTAACCAACCGTGATGCCTCTTACCCCGACTACTACGGGGAGTCATTTCTGATCGAGTAATATGTACTTAAGTCGCCACTTAAGTAAGGAACGGTCATTTCCTAAGTATCGATACCCATAATTACTAAACGGCTTAACAAAGCTAATAGTGTGTGGTGAAAATTAGGCACTGAATTTATTTTAAAACTAGTAGTTGTCACTTAGAGTAGCTATATTCCTCAAGAGTCATGGTAGTTATACGATCAATCAAAGTACATGTGAGTGCCGAGAATGGCATTAAATAAGTTTAACATAGTTTGAATCAAGAGCCGAATAAAGGTGGCGAACCATTAGTTTATCATAGGCCAATCGGCCATAAAACTAAATAAGCATAAGTTTGTCAAAAATGTTCAATAGAGTTCATAAAAGTTCATTTAGATCTCTTGTTTCCCCCAAAAGATAATTGAAAACAGTAATTAAGTAGGGGATGTAACTCACGATTTGCGAAGGATTGCACAAAAGATAGAGCGGTCGGAACGGGTCGAAACGGGTAGGAATCACGGAACTCCTAAGGAAATACCAAGATTTAATAAGTAATCATGTTTACAATCTTGTTAGGTAACAAAATGTTTTTATTATAAGTGTTGGTTTATGGTCTACCGAAAATCGGGCAGCGCTTCCGCGCCAAAATCATTAAGTCCATTTTAAACACTTTCCCCGCTTAACAATTTTTATAATCCAAAGTTTATATAATTACACCAACCAAAATGTTATATAAACATGTTCAAATAGTCCCTTTTTATGCAATTTAAGCTTATTATTGATCATTTAACTCGGTTTGAAGAAATAAGTTCAAGGCTGCGTTTAGTGGCGAAAACAACCCATTTCCCAGAATCTGGGTCTGGAATGCGCCGCCTGTGGTCCAACTGGCGGCGCATTCGGACCTCAGTTTTCTGGGAAATCCGTTTTGTTGCTTAAAATTGCTAGTTTGGTGGTAGATTTCGACATGCATTCATAGATACATATAATTACATGATGTTTAACAGTTTCTATTGAGTTTTTAACCACAAATTCATGGATCTAAACATGCAACTAGTAAAAACCCGTTTTTGTTCATAAATGGTGAAATATTTGCATATAAATTCATTTTTAAGTAATGGATGATGCATGCAATGAGTTTATAATGTAAAGACAGTAGTTTAAAAGTGTTTTTACCGAGTGGATTGTGGTTTGAAGATGATTGAAGTGGATCCTTGGAGATTTTAACCCAAAAACTTGAAAATGCACCTTTAACCCAAAAGAAATGTTACCCTTTCTTCCTTTTAGCTTGATGACGATTTTGTTGTGTTTATTTGGTTGATGTTTCTGTATTTTGATGTAAGATTTCTGGAAATGGAGTTATGTGTGTGTGTGTGTTCTTGAGTGTTCAAGAAAAGAGAGAGAGAGTGTTTGTTTGTTTGAGTGTGTGTGTAATGTGAATGTGTTTGTATGTGTTAAGTATGATGTTTCTGGATCATAAATGGGGCTTTTGGACCCTAAGAACCTGGGCCAAACGTGGTTTAAGGTTTTAGGTCCGTTTTGTTAATTTTTGCAAAAACATAAAAATAGCTGAACTGGCCCCGAATGCGGCGCCAATGGGACAACAGGCGGCGCATTCGGGCTTGTTTCAGCCTTGTTCGTTTTTCGTTTGTTCCATTGTTAAGCGCTTTCGTTAGTTGAAAGTTTCCGGTTATTTTTGATAGGAACTTAGACAAGTTCACTAAGTGTTTACTTGGTATTAGGATTCGATTAAGTGATTCCGAGTTCGATTCGACACATTCGAGTTAACGAGACAAGTGATAATAATAAGATGAATTTACAATTGAGTCAAAGATAGAGAATGCGGTTTTCACCTGAAATAAGACGGTTGTCACATTCTCCCCGGGTTGAAAAGAATTTCGTCCCGAAATTTAGTTCGCCTCATCGGATGGAAGATCTTTGAACAGGTGCGGATACTTCTGACGAATCTGGTCTTCACGTTCCCATGTGAATTCGTGACCTCGTCGGGAATTCCACCGTACCTTGACAATAGGGATTCGGCTTTGCTTGAGTTGTTTGACCTCTCGGTCTACGACCTCAAGCGGTTCCTCGATGAAATTAAGTTTGTTGTCGATCTGGACCTCGTCCAGTGGAATGACAATGGTTTCGTCCGATAAGCACTTTTTCAAGTGCGAGACGTGGAAGACATTGTGAACGTTGGAAAGAGCTTGTGGAAGTTGAAGTCGGTACGCCACTGGGCCGACACGTTCAATTACTTCAAAGGGGCCTGTGTACCTCGGGCTTAACTTACCGCGTTTCCCGAAACGGACTACCCCTTTCCATGGCGATATTTTCAGGAGTACTCTATCGCCCACCTGGAATTCTAGGGGTTTCCTTCGGTTATCGGCATAGCTCTTCTGCCGAGTACGAGAGGTTTTCAATCTTTCTCGGATGGTAGTGATTTTGTCAATGGTTTCCTGGACGATGTCGAGCCTTGTTAGTTGTCGATCGCCAGCTTCTAGCCAACACAGCGGCGACCGGCACTTGCGTCCGTATAAGGCCTCGAATGGAGCACACTTGATGCTGGCATGGTAGCTATTATTATAGGAAAACTCGACTAAGGGCAAGTGAGCGTCCCAACTTCCTCCGAAGTCAACTACACACGCTCTCAGCATGTCCTCAAGTGTCTGAATCGTCCTTTCACTCTGACCATCGGTCTGAGGGTGGTAAGCAGTACTGAGGTCTAATCGCGTCCCGAGCGATTTTTGAAGTGCGTTCCAAAACCGGGACGTGAATCGACTATCTCTATCGGAGATAATGGAGAGAGGCGTTCCGTGACGAGAGACGATCTCGTTAATGTAAATCTGAGCGAACTTCTCCATTGAATGGTTCTCTCTTACCGGCAGAAAGTGTGCGGACTTGGTCAATCGATCCACAATCACCCAGATTGTGTCATTCCCTCTTGCCGTACGAGGCAATTTAGTGATGAAATCCATGGAGATTTGCTCCCACTTCCACATGGGGATCTCCGGCTGTTGCAATAGCCCTGATGGCTTCTGATATTCAGCCTTGACCTTCGAGCAGGTAAGGCACTTAGCCACATACAAGGCTATGTCCTTTTTCATGCCCGGCCACCAATAGTATTCCCGTAGATCCTTATACAGCTTGTCGGATCCCGGATGAATAGAGTATCGGGATCGGTGGCCCTCGTCCAAGATGAGCTTGCGAAGGTCCTCGGCTCTAGGAATCCATGCTCGATTCTTGAAGTAGTGGATTCCGTCCGGTTTAAGCTCAAATTCCTGTTCATGATTGTGCAGGGTTTCACCCTTAAGGTTCTCAGGTTTCAATGCTTCCTGCTGAGCTTTAGAGATTTGTGATTGGAGGTTAGTTTGAATTTGGATTCCCAATGCTCTAACTCGAGATGGTTTAGCCCTTTCCTTACGACTCAGGGCGTCAGCTACTACGTTTGCCTTACCCGGGTGGTATTTGATCTCGCAATCGTAGTCGCTTAGAAGCTCGATCCATCTCCGCTGCCTCATGTTGAGCATTTTCTGTTCAAGAATATGTTGAAGGCTTTTGTGATCTGTGAACACCGTGCACTTAGTGCCGTACAAGTAATGCCTCCAAATCTTTAGTGCAAACACGACAGCTCCCAACTCTAAGTCGTGTGTTGTATAATTCTGTTCGTGAACCTTCAACTGTCTCGATGCGTATGCGATGACCTTTTCCTTCTGCATAAGGACACACCCAAGTCCTTGGTGAGACGCATCGCAGAACACTACAAAATTATCCGTACCCTCCGGTAGGGACAGAATCGGTGCGTGGCACAGTTCATGCTTCAGTTTCTGGAAGGATTCATCCTGTTGTTCTCCCCAGGTG
The DNA here is from genome assembly GCA_910822075.1 of Senecio squalidus. Taxonomy (NCBI): domain Eukaryota; kingdom Viridiplantae; phylum Streptophyta; class Magnoliopsida; order Asterales; family Asteraceae; genus Senecio; species Senecio squalidus. The sequence continues at coordinate 73,709,178 of CAJVGC010000001.1, read as the reverse complement.
AAGTCCTTATCCTTTTGAGTGAGTTCGGTCAGAGGCTTAGCGATTTTCGAGAAATTTTTAATGAACCTCCGGTAATAGCCCGCCAATCCTAAGAACTGTCGGATTTCGGTGGGAGTCGTGGGGGCTTGCCATTTCTCAATCGCTTCGATCTTTGCTGGATCGACATGAATTCCCTCTTGGTTGATTACATGGCCAAGGAAGTGTACTTCTCGGAGCCAGAATTCGCACTTCGAGAATTTGGCGTACAAGTTTCTGATCCTTAAGGAGTTCGAGGATGAGTTTCAGATGCTTCGCGTGGTCCTCCTTGTTTCGTGAGTAGATGAGGATGTCATCAATGAATACGATTACGAATTTGTCCAGATATGGTCGACACACCCTGTTCATCAGATCCATGAACACCGCTGGTGCGTTGGTCAGACCAAATGGCATGACGAGAAATTCGTAATGTCCGTATCGGGTTCTGAAAGCGGTTTTTGGGATATCGTTCTCACTGACTCGAACCTGATGATAACCCGAGCGGAGGTCGATCTTAGAGAAGTAAGTTGCACCCTGCAACTGGTCGAACAGATCATCGATCCTCGGAAGTGGGTATCGGTTCTTGACGGTCAGTTTGTTCAGTTCTCGGTAATCGATGCACATTCGGAAGGATCCGTCTTTCTTTTTGACAAAAAGGATTGGGGCTCCCCAGGGGGACGAGCTCGGACGAATAAGACCGTGATCCAAGAGTTCCTGTAGCTGTTTCGATAGCTCTTGCATTTCCGGTGGGGCTAGACGATACGGTGTCTTGGCAACCGGTGCTGCGCCAGGAACTAGGTCTATTCGGAATTCCACTTGTCGATGTGGGGGTAACCCAGGTAGATCCTCAGGAAAGACTTCTGGATGATCCTTGACTACGGGGATATCTTGTATTCGCTTTTCCTTAGGCTTACGCTCGATGACATGCGCTAGGAATGCATCAAAGTCCTTTTTGAGGTACTTGTGCATTTTAACGCTGGAGACGATGCGAAGTCGTTGACCCGGTTTGTCGCCCTGCACGACAAGGGTTTCGCCGTCTGATAGAGGGATTCGAATGAGTTTGTCGAAACAGACGATCTCGGCCCGGAACCGAGATAACCAGTCCATTCCGACTATGATGTCAAAGCTCTTCAGCTCTATCGGAATTAAATCAATGGGAAACGTTTTATCAGCTAGGCAAATAGAACATCCTACGATTACATCCTTAGCCTCAAATTCCTGACCGTTGGCATACTCTACGGTGAAGCTATCCTTAAGAATCTTAGATCCTAAATTAATGAAAGGTCTAAATTCTAAGGATACGAAGCTTCTTTCTGCTCCAGAATCGAATAATACAGATGCATAGTGGTTGTTTACAGAAAACGTACCGTTCACCGCATTCGGGTCCTGCCGAGCCTCCTCGGCTGTAAGTGCGAAAGCACGTCCGCGACCCCGTCCACCTTGATTTGGTTGGGCATTCTGAAGCTTGGGACAGGCATTACGGAAGTGTTGATCGCTTCCACACTCGAAGCACACAGGCTTCTGACCCTGGACTGCGGCTTTCTCTGAACAGTACTTGGAGAAGTGCCCCACCTTCTGGCACTTAGAACATACCGGGCAGTTCCCGTGGTGATGAAAGTTGCACTTATTGCACTTGGGGTTCGTCCCCGTGTAGCTTCGGTTTCCAGCTGGTGGTGGTGGTGGTGCAGCAGTTACCGCGTAGTTGCGGGTGGTTTTCTGTTTCTTGTTGTTTCTCCGGGGGTTTTGATCTGCCTTTCTTTTCTCTCCTTCCTCCTTCTTGGAGGGTGCTGTGCCCGAGAGGAGATCGCTGGTGAGTCGGTATGCCAGGATGATTGCACTCTGTAAGGTTTGAGGTTCAGCAGAGAGGACATTTCCCCGGATCTCGGGAACTAGACCAGAAACGTAACGGTCAATGCGGTTTTCCTCAGGGGTTACTAGCCTCGGAACCAGTCGGGCCAGTTCATGAAACCTGGTGGTGTACCCCTCAATGTCATTCCCGACCATCATGAGGTTCCACAATTCCGCCTCAAGCTTCTTGATTTCTCCCTTAGGGCAGTATTCAGCAATCAAAAGGTTCTTGAATTGCTCCCAGGTGAGAGCATAGGCGGTGTCACGCCCTCTGGTCCTAACCACGTTGTTCCACCATGAAAGGGCCTTCCCATGTAGCACGCATGAGGCGTACTCTACCTTGTCGGCCTCGGCACACTTGCTAATGTGCAAGACTGATTCGATACTCTCGAACCAGGACACAAGTCCTACGGCTCCAGAGGTGCCGTGGAACTCTTTGGGCTTGCATGCCATGAAGCTTTTATAAGTACAAGCGGGAGGGTTTTGGTGCTGGTGATGATTTTGGTTTTGGTTGTTGTTGTTGTTGTTCTGGTTCTGATTGTTGTTCTGATTCTGGTTGTTTTGATTCTGGTTGTTGTTCTGTTGTTGCTGTTGCTGTCGCTGGTGGTTGTTGACGTTGGCATTGATTCCCGCCGTGATCTGTGCGATCATGTTGGGCATCGCTGCATTCAACTGCTCAGCGACCTGCTCAGCGATGATACTGGCGTTGGTTCGGGGTGCCATGATTCTACAACAGACAACAGACAACAGATTCAGTTTAGATCGCAAGATTAGAGTATGATAAGAATATAATACCATGTACAAGACAACAATTCCACAAGAGTAAAGTAATAGAACAGATAGAACACGCACGACAGAGATTCGAGAGATTCACACAACAAGATTCACACGCAAAAGATACAACCCAAAGATAACTAAAGATTCACACGACAATAGCACAAATAGATAATAAGGTAGAATTTCCATTCATTAAATATTATAGAGTTGAATACAAGGTTCAAAATGTGAATGGAATACAAGTACAATACATAAGGAAATAAAATAGATATGGCTTTGAGTTGTGTACACAGGAAAATTACAACTCGAGCCTACAGTACAATAAGTAAAAGAAAATCACTAATGGCGCTTCTCGAAAAGCATCTTGGTGACCACAACCGCCAAGAGGGTCCCCATAACCAAGCAGACTCCCACCAGACGTTGCACCGTCCGGGCAGTGGCCTGAGCCGTAGCGAGGTGTCGCAATGCCTGCTCCGACAATCGATGCGCGGCATCAGAGACCTCGCAGAGGAGAAGCCCTTGTTGCTGGGCCTCCTGAGATAGTCCCCTTACCTCGCGGTGAAGGTGCAATAAAGCGGTGGGAGGGGGTAGCTGTGGAGTAGGCGGTGTCCTCTGCCTGGCTGCTTCAGCGTCACGGGCACGCTGCATTTCCTCACGCTCGAGCTGGCGCTCCCATGAGTAATGGTCGAGCATGGAGGTACGCGGTGCCTCGGGAGGTGGATGACCAAACGGGAGGTGTGAATGTGTGGGTCGGGATGATCCGGCCTGCTGTGCGGCCATCCGGTCAGGTAGCCGACCTGGAAGGATGACCTGCTTGCGTGCCGTATGGACAACGCGAGGTCCTCGCCTCTGGGGCGGTGCCTCAACCGGTGCCGGGGGTGCAGCTGGTAGTACAGTCCTCGGGCTGGAGGTGCCCATGCTGCTCGAGTACGCCATCGAGCTCTCCTCAGTCGGGTCAGTCGTCTGATGACGCTGACTCTCGGATGCTGCGGGTTCCTCAGATGGTCCGGGTGAAGACGCAAGTCGAGAACGTGAGCGAGACTGAGATCGTGAGTGCGATGACTGAGACATGTCGAATCTGCGAATAATACGTTACGTGAGTACAGGAATTAAGGAAAATGTAAACGAAAATGCATGTATGGGTCAGTCACGTGAGAATCGGGAAGGAATAAGACCGGGAATTTTTCGACTCGAAAACCGTTTGACAGTAGCAATTACTTTCCGTTCTCGCAAAATTTATTTTGAACTAGGCATAGGTGATCAAGTTACGCCTAGTTAAAAGCAAACCATGCGATTGCGGAATTAATCTACTAAAGTTTGAAAGCTCGTGAAATGATTTTTCTGAAAAGCCTTGGTTATAGTTTGGTTTCAAAAATTTTGAAAAATTCTCAAAACCGTTTTCGCTATAACCAGTGCTCTGATACCAAGTCTGTCACACCCCGCTAAAGCGGAAACACGGAAGTGTGAAGAGCAAAGATATCATTACACGAGTTATAATAAAAACATACGGTTTCAAGTCATTTAACGATAAATAAGAGTTTACAATTTAAAGATAACCAAGTATTGAAAAGTACATCACGACATAACATAATAAATTGTTTGATAAAATTCCCAAATAACATGTCCAAAATAGGTCTTCTCCCGATTCATGACTTCACGTGACGTATCATGACCCATCCAAGTAATGCATTCCGTGACTTACACTTGATTTCCTGAAACAAGAGATGAAGTGTCAACTACAATAAAGTAGTGAGTGAGTTACAGTTTTCTAGTCCTCGACTAAAAAGGTTTGAGTTAAGTATATCAATACTTACAAGTTTCTAAAAGTAGATTCATTACTTAAAGAATGGTTCGAACCAAAACAGTTGTTTTAGAGATAGATGCGGAAGTCGTATAACTCTATACGCGCATGATAAGTAAACTATGATTGATTACATGTATAACGACTACTTGGCATAATAACTTAAGTGTTCACACTAAACCGATTAACCAACCGTGATGCCTCTTACCCCGACTACTACGGGGAGTCATTTCTGATCGAGTAATATGTACTTAAGTCGCCACTTAAGTAAGGAACGGTCATTTCCTAAGTATCGATACCCATAATTACTAAACGGCTTAACAAAGCTAATAGTGTGTGGTGAAAATTTAGGCACTGAATTTATTTTAAAACTAGTAGTTGTCACTTAGAGTAGCTATATTCCTCAAGAGTCATGGTAGTTATACGATCAATCAAAGTACATGTGAGTGCCGAGAATGGCATTAAATGAGTTTAACATAGTTTGAATCAAGAGCCGAATAAAGGTGGCGAACCATTAGTTTATCAAAGGCCAAACGGCCATAAAACTAGTTAAGCATAAGTTTGTCAAAAATGTTCAATAGAGTTCATAAAAGTACATTTAGATCTCTTGTTTCCCCCAAAAGATAATTGAAAACAGTAAATAAGTGGGGATGTAACTCACGATTTGCGAAGGATTGCACAAAAGATAGAGCGGTCGGAACGGGTCGAAACGGGTAGGAATCACGGAACTCCTAAGGAAATACCAAGATTTAATAAGTACTCATGTTTACAATCTTGTTAGGTAACAAAATGTTTTTATTATAAGTGTTGGTTTATGGTCTACCGAAAATCGGGCAGCGCTTCCGCGCCAAAATCATTAAGTCCATTTTAAACACTTTCCCCCGCTTAACAATTTTTATAATCCAAAGTTTATATAATTACACCAACCAAAATGTTATATAAACATGTTCAAATAGTCCCTTTTTATGCAATTTAAGCTTATTATTGATCATTTAACTCGGTTTGAAGAAATAAGTTCAAGGCTGCGTTTAGTGGCGAAAACAACCCATTTCCCAGAATCTGGGTCTGGAATGCGCCGCCTGTGGTCCAACTGGCGGCGCATTCGGACCTCAGTTTTCTGGGAAATCCGTTTTGTTGCTTAAAATTGCTAGTTTGGTGGTAGATTTCGACATGCATTCATAGGTACATATAATTACATGATGTTTAACAGTTTCTATTGAGTTTTTAACCACAAATTCATGGATCTAAACATGCAACTAGTAAAAACCCGTTTTTGTTCATAAATGGTGAAATATTTGCATATAAATTCATTTTTAAGTAATGGATGATGCATGCAATGAGTTTATAATGTAAAGACAGTAGTTTAAAAGTGTTTTTACCGAGTGGATTGTGGTTTGAAGATGATTGAAGTGGATCCTTGGAGATTTTAACCCAAAAACTTGAAAATGCACCTTTAACCCAAAAGAAATGTTACCCTTTCTTCCTTTTAGCTTGATGACGATTTTGTTGTGTTTATTTGGTTGATGTTTCTGTATTTTGATGTAAGATTTCTGGAAATGGAGTTATGTGTGTGTGTGTGTTCTTGAGTGTTCAAGAAAAGAGAGAGAGAGTGTTTGTTTGTTTGAGTGTGTGTGTAATGTGAATGTGTTTGTATGTGTTAAGTATGATGTTTCTGGATCATAAATGGGGCTTTTGGACCCTAAGAACCTGGGCCAAACGTGGTTTAAGGTTTTAGGTCCGTTTTGTTAATTTTTGCAAAAACATAAAAATAGCTGAACTGGCCCCGAATGCGGCGCCAATGGACAACAGGCGGCGCATTCGGGCTGTTTCAGCCTTGTTCGTTTTTCGTTTGTTCCATTGTTAAGCGCTTTCGTTAGTTGAAAGTTTCCGGTTATTTTTGATAGGAACTTAGACAAGTTCACTAAGTGTTTACTTGGTATAAGGATTTGATTAAGTGATTCCGAGTTCGATTCTACACATTCGAGTTAACGAAACAAGTGATAATAAGATGAATTTACAATTGAGTCAAAGATAGAGAATGCGGTTTTCCACCTGAAATAAGACGGTTGTCACATTATGTTATTAAATAACCAAAATATTTAAATTTACCTATAAAAACTAAAAACAAAATTATTTTCGGATTTTCGGATAATCGGATATCCGAAATTTCGAAATATCACTATCCGAATCCGAAAAACGGGATATCCGAACCGAAATTTTGAATACCCGACATTTTGGATAATTTTGAATTGGATATTCGGGTTCGAATTTTCGGATACAGATATATTGAACACCCCTAGGTATAATCTATATAGACCTGGAAAAAAATCGAATTTTGACCACTTTTGTTTTTGTTCATATGTTGATATTCGTAAAGTAAAATCACAGATGATATGAACACTAATTGTGTAAAATCCTAAATATATTATATGTTGTATATTTAACTAAAATAAAAAAGAAAAACACAAAAATCATAAGTCAAAATACTAATATCAAAATACTAATATCACATGGGATAAAACTGTGATTTTATAATTTAATTTTTTTAAAACCCGTCAAAAACCCGAATTTTTTTTTTCGTAAAAAATATATCAAATGGGTGCTCTATAGAAATAGGAAATAATGCTCGTTTTAAGTGTGTAATTTATTCGTTTAATACATTTACGGTTTAAACTGGTCCACATTTGAATTAGGTCTAAATAATTTAAGCCGGTCCCTATTTAAATTAGGTCTAAAATGAGTTACGAGCCAAACTTTACATTTAATTTCTTGGTTACGAGCTTAAATTTGCCTCATTATTCATTAGGAAAAAGAAGTATCGTAGTCTCTTAGTTATATTAGTTATAGGAATATAAAAATGTGATATCAATAACTATAAAGTTTTTATTAAACGAGTAGTAGCAATAACCTATAAGATACAAAACAGTACTACATAGTATAGACGCTAAACCAAACTATACACTTCGACTAATCACGAGCATTTTCTCCCCGAAATTTCATGAATAGGCAGACCGTGGTAAGGAATGTGGCAAATAAATTGGCAATTACCTTTACCATCTTTAACAAGATATAACTTCACTTTAAATCTTAAAACCCCTTCAAAAGTGAACCAAATTCTTTTCTCAAATAAACTTTTCTTTAATAGTTGCATTTCCTTGTTTGTTAAGACGTATTATTGGGGAGGAAACGACAGTCGCAATAGTTTCACGGTTTCGGATACCTTAAAAGAATTGTTGGAGATGATAGCCAATGGTAGACCGGGAATGACTGGCGTGAATATAGTGAAAATCCCCACATCCGAGTGCGGGTCAATGTTACCCGCCTTATGTAGGCTAACCAAAACTTAGGTTTCTACTTCTAGAGAAACCACTTTGGCATTGATGATATTAAATGCCACGTACATTGCTCGCATATCCACGGACTGTGTCTCCACTTCACCCACTCTGTTAATAGAGTTGGTAACGAACAACCCAATGGAAAAACCAAGTACAAGGATGACTATGATATAGATTGCGATGATTATATGCCCCATGGCCCTAAACGATAGATTGCGATGATTATATGCCAACGGACAATATCGTTTAGGGCCATGGATGTATACGGGGCTTTTTTAGTATGTGTGAGAGGTAGATCGAGAGAGAGAAAAATGAGAGTGAGAGAGAGAAACGAGAGAGAGAGTGTTGTTGAAAATAACTGTGAGAGAGAAATCGAGAGAAAGAGAGAAATGCAATTACACACCCATTAATGTTTTTATCATTATAAAGTAAAAAACTGTAGGATCGATATGATTACTTAGATCAAGATTTATCAAAGAAGTTGCAGCGGATCAACACTTTGAAATTCACAAGTTTATGATAATCGAATATTGTATATATAAAAACAATAAGAACAAACAACAACGATTACCATCAAGCCTCAATCTATTAATCAATGAAGAAATTAATAGACGTGTTTCTTTACATACAAGGATCTATAAAGGACCTTGAGGCTAAACCTAGCTTTTCTAGGAAACATCTAACAATACCAGCCTCAATCTATTTGATCAGAATAGTGTTTCTTCTCTTTAAAAGGATCAATCTTGATCTTGAGGTTGAACAAAGGGGAACGAACTCAAGTGGTGAGATCGTTTGGTGTTTTCCTAAAGAATAAACTTGATGAAAACTCACACATTTTCAATGTCTAGAGATCTCTTTATATATAGAGTCTTATATGACTTACATAAGGAAACCTAGTTACATAAGGAAACTTAGTTATATTAGGAGACTAATTTTTTTAGATCTTTATCTTGAAAATCAAGTCTTCTATAATTAAGTTGCAGCAATAGTAACAGATTTGCAGCAATAGTAACAGAGTTGCAACAATAGTAACTGATCAGCAATAGTAATTGACTTGCAGTAGTAACAGAACATAGCAGTATTAACAGAGCAGTAGTAACGGAGCAGTAGTAACAGAGCAGTAGTAAGAGAGAGAAACGAGAGAGAGTGTTGTTAAAAAGAAATGTGAGAGAGAGATCGAGAGAAAGAGAGAAATGCAATTACACACCCATTAATGTTTCTATTATTATAAAGTAAAAAACTTAATAGTTTAAACTTAAATGTTTGAACTTATAAAATTATATCACATATGATATTAACATAAAATGTGGATTTACAGATCTGAAATCATTATATGATATATAATTAAATTAAACATATAAAAAATTCAACGAAATCACATGTGATAGTACTAAAATCACATGTGATATTAACGTAAATCATATGTGATATTATAATATACGTACAACTTTAAAACAAATAAGCAAATAACACACACGATTTTAATTTTAAATATAAAAAATTAAACACAAAAATATAATATGATGTATAATTAGGGGTGTTAAAAATCGAATATCCGAAAATTCGGATATCCGAAAATTCGGATAGTGAAAAATCCGAATCCGAAATTTCGGATGATATCCAATATATCCGAAAATCCAAAATTATGAAAAAAAATATATTTTGTTTTTTGTTTTTTTGTGTTATTTTTTGTTTGTTTCAAATTTTATAATACATTTTGTTAACCACAATATTTAATATTTACATATATTTATGTAAATATGTTATTAAATCACCAAAATATTTGCATTTACCTATAAAATACCTATAAATTTTTTATTTTTTCGGATAATAGGATATCCGAAATATCCGAAATTTCAAAATATCACTATCTGAATCCAAATCCGAAAAATCGGATATCCGAACGATACCCGAAATTTCGGATAATTTTGGATCGGATATTCGGATACGGATATTTTGAACACCCCTAGGTATAATCTATATAGACTCGAAAAAAAATCGAATTTTGACGACTTTTATTTTTTTTTTCATTTTTATTCAGATGTTGATATTCATTCGTAAGGTAAAATCACATATGATATAAACACTAATTGTGAATAGATAACAACGTTAAAACTTTCATAATCACAGATCAAGAAGTGACATACCAATTGCTTTATGTATAAATCGAATTAGGGAACATTAAATTGTGTGAGTTATATAATGTACTTGTGTGTATGTGTTACATGCCTTAATTGACTTGACTATGACTTACAATTTTATTAAAAAGGTTTAAAAAACAAGACATACAAAACATATAATGATGGTGCATGACTAACAAGTTTATCTTGATATTGTTTAAAATACATTCAAAACTTGTCGTCCAGTTTATGGTGGCGGAGGGTGGTCGGAACCACCGTGGTGGCAGTCAAAAATGGGGAGTTTGGGCTTCGTAGAAAATTGGGCCATATCCTTGTTGAGAAATCTGGTACACGTTCGTTAAATTATTTTGTTTGAACAGTTTTAGATTTTGTAGAAATATTTAGCTTATTGTAGTGGATGTAATTAATTTTTCCTCAATTGTCGATACTTAAATTTAAACTTTTAGCTTATTTGAGCTAAAGTTTTAGACGGTCCAGATGTATTTTTGATATTTATTGTTGTGATTCTAAATAAGCAACATGCTTTGAAACTACTAATGTCCTTAATCGGAGTTGAATAAACTGACCACAATTTTTATCAGACTCTAGTTCATTAGAGTTTCAGCTAACCGAGAACTACTAATGTCCTTAGTCGGAGTTGAATAAACCGTCAAGGAAAATTAAAACTAACTTGCATTAGCTTTTCAATTTAAAGGTTTTGAGGCTTTCATAACAAAACCAAAAACATTACCATCAAAATACGACTTGGGTTTGAACCTTTGTATCCCCGTTTTGAACCAAGATATTGAATACTTAAGTTAGGCTCATTTAGCATGCCCAACTCGAAACAATCAAACGAGATTACAAATGAGTTTAGCTGAATAGGTAATTTTTAAACTCGTCGAAAAGATGACACTGGACTAGCTAATGGATTTTGTTCTAAATAACTGTTCATTTTGGACTTGATATATACATATGGACATAAGGATAATAAAGAAATAATTTCTAGTAATATCTTTAACTCTCGAAATGCTCTTAGCTTTGCTTACTTGAGGAGAGTGTTTCTAGTCCTCGTGTAGCTGTGTGTGTAGTGGTCTTTGAGTTAACGAATATATTTTGTACAACATGGCGACGGAACTGAAATCTTAATGAACGAAATGGAGATAAATGATCAAGATATTTAGAGGACCCAACCAAGTATAGAGTGTCGTCCAAGTACTCTAGTGTTACGGATCCCAAATGTCCAAACAGAAATCTCATGAGATAAGATCAAGATTAACCGATTCATCTCTTTTTAAAACCATGTGACATGTTTTGGAAGAAAGAACTAATCACACGGTTAATGTAAAAATACTTTGGGATATTCACCATACGTTGAAGCTGTATCTTGGGATCAAACACATCAAATTGAAATCAACGCAAGTTTAGTCATGTAAAATGTTACGCGCTGATATTTTCTATTAAAAGGAACATAGAAAGTTTTTTTAATTTTTATGTAAGCTTCTGTTTCGGAACAGACCAATAATGTGTTAAGATATCTTGTTAACTTCCGAATGGATCATTATAAAGAAATCATATGAACTTAAACATTCCGAAAAGTATAAATATCTTGAATTGCTAAAAAAACCTACCAACAATTTTAAGCATAGATCAACATTATGTTGAGTTATGTTGGTATAGAACAACAAGATGACCTAATTCCAAAGATATCGGTATTAAATACAGACATTAGTAAGTCTTATATAATGCTAAACTATGTAATACAAAAGGGGATGTAGCTCAAATGGTAGAGCGCTCGCTTTGCATGCGAGAGGTACAGGGTTCGATCCCCTGCATCTCCATTTTTAATTCTTATGTTTTTTTGAACCTGAAAAAATTAAACGAGCTTACGCACAAGAACATTAATAATTTAAGCGCCCCGTACAGTAATTTATGTTCGAGTTTGACTTGAGCTTGAGAAGTATCCACTCTATATCGAGTAAACATATAATTTATCTATTGTATTTGTGTCGCTACTGAAAATGCTTTCTTGATTAATATTGTTTAGAAAGAGAAAAGATGGTTTGAATCAAACTCAAATGGTGTTTAATAGGTCTGTTGAACCATCTAATAATCTTAGTAGTTTATATTTGTCTCAGATTTGCGCAGCATATTTTGTCAGGTTCGTTTTATGTTGTATGTCTTTGGCCGCTAAGTCGTATTCTTGAGAACAATGGTAAATAAATACCCTGTATTAGTCTTTTAATTTAATCGATCTCTGCTGAATTTTTACTATATACATCAATTAAACATTACCCATCTAAAGATTTGGATGTTATCTAGAGTGTTCCTTATAGGACATACATATTTTTAACCATTCATGTATTAGAACAAATTCATAACACTATATGGCAATTCATCTTGTTTTAAAGACTAGATATTAGTGTAAACAATGGCGGATCCAGGAAATTTATTCGCGGGGACACCGTGTACCAAAGGTGACAGTACCGAGTGTAAAAGTGAAAACACAATGACATGATCACACTAATATGTAATTAGTGTATAAGTGAAAACACAATGACTAGCTTTACAATAAAAAACAAAAAAACAAAAAAACAAATCCAACATGCTCATTCTATCACACTACCTCGAAAAGTTGAAAAAAAGATGAGGTATCAAAGCGAAAGAAAAAAAAAAAACCAAACTTTGAAGTTTGAGTAGATTCAGCTATTTTAGGAAAGAAACAAACAAAAAGATTCTCCACTTCTCACTAAATTAGAAATGGATAATATGTATTTTAACTCTTTATTATGTGCAATAGCGGAAGCCGGAGATGTACAATATTAGTATATTCAGAGTCATAAGGTTACAACAAAATAAATAACAAAAGGGTAACATCGAATTAAATATAAGTTATCGAGTTACAAAAGTTACAAAGTACATAAGTTCGGGAAATAAAATAATACATAATCGACATACGGATCCTAATAGAACTAATCATAGCAAAACAAGTTCCCAAGCAAGATCCACGTAGTCATATAAGAGTCATCAAGAAGTAACCTCAAATCCCTGAAATAGTGTTAAAAATGACGTCAACACATTGTTGGTGAATTATTCGTAAAGTTAATAAAACATAAGTATAAAGCTTTTGACCTGAAAATAGAAAGGTTTAGTGAAATCATTAGTAATAATATATCTTGATTTAAAATAGCAAATAGCAATATGAACATTCCTTAGCCTAGAATAATACACTTGAACCTAAACATAAAAGGCAACAACCCCCTTAGTGTGTTAAGCTAAGTTTAGTCAAGAAGTAATACGGTAATAACATCAGTCCGCAAGGACCGCACACCGGCAAGTCATCCCAATACGACGATCAGGGTTTGTTAAACCCAAATAGATCTATATATATATCCGTAGGCTCAATAAGAGTTGACAAGTGTGTAAACGGGGCCTTAAACTACCACCAAGGCCATATAAGTAAGTAAGGCAACACGATAATACTAAGGCATCATAATCTAATTTGCATAAACAAGATATATAAAATTTAGTTAACGCTAGTCATGCCCGAAGTAAAAGTTATAAAAAGGTAAAAGGGCATCGAATAACTCACAGGTAGCGTAAAAGCGTAAAATAAAGCGTAAGAGTGTCGGAACTCAAAGATACGCGGTATACGAACCACCGCCTAAGTGCCCTAGCATAAGACATAAAAGGTCTAAGTATCTCTAATGTAATAGGTTTAGCCTCGTATATAATTAACGTTATATTAAATATTAGAATTTAGTAGAGTTTAGACGAATAACGAATATTTAGAATTAAAGTCGTTGAATCCACCGGCGATAAGTCGTAGCGAGGTGAGGAATAAAAAGGTATTTAATATTTTGAGTCGATAATAACATCGAGGAGTTAAGTTTATAAATATGATTAGATAGGAATGATATCCGAGCCCAAAGTGACTACTAGGAATATCGTTGAAAGGAGTATTAGATTCAGTCAAAGTCAACCAAAGTCAAAGTCAACCGAAGTCAAAGTCAACCATGGTCAAAGTCAACTAATTGAAAGTCAACCTAAGTCAAAGTCAACCAAAGTCAATATCAAGGATAGTTGACTTGGTCAAAGTCAACGAAAGTTAACCAATTTAAAGAGAAGTCAAAGTCAACCTTTGACCAATTTGAATATTTTAAAAATGTGAGTTTGAATATTTGAGTAAAATATTATTAGAAATCAGTTTATAAAAATTATATAAAAGTTTAAGTTTAAAAATCGAAGATTTAATCGTTTTCGGAGAGATAAACGTTTTAGACGATAATGAGACGTTTTAATGTTTATAAGGTAAATAATATGTAGTTTTAGATTGCGTTTAACATATATTTAATAGTTTATAATACTTTACGTATACTAAAATAGGTTTATGTATACTTCATTAATATAGGTTTTAGTTATACTTTGTTAAGTTCGTTTATAATATAAAATATATTTTGTTAATAAAGTTATTTAGTCAAATAACTCAATAAACTCATAAAGTTATTAGTAAAATAAAGTCATTAATAAAGTTATTTAGTCAAATAACTTATAGTTAAACTTATATATTATATACATATTTATATATTTGCTTATTACAAGATTTTACAAGTTTTAGTTATATTTTGTTAAGTTTGTATATAATACATAATATGTATAAAGATACTTAGATTTAAGTCCACTAAATGAAATAAGGTGTTGGAACATTTTCGAAAGAAATTTACTAATATTCTTATGTGATTATCCGGTTTTAAAGTTTATATAACAGTTTCGGTTAAAATGTTCTAATAACTTATTAATATGACATTTTATTAAGTTTTAGGTGACAACTTTAGATATTTAGTTATTTTAATCATTTTAGTCATTATAACAAGTTTTAAGATATTTTTAGATGATAAAAAGAAGAATTAAACGAAAAGTGTAAAGATGGAGAAATATGAATATTTACCGGAAAGTCTTGAAATGGTAAAAGACTAGGAATTTTCGCCGGAAACTACAAAGAGTGGTATGGAAAGTGAAAACTCCAAATAAGAAGAAAAGACATAGGTTAGATTATGACTTTTTCTTGAGTAAATGGTAGGAAATGTGTTTAAGGATTACTTACCGATTTTCCCAAAGGTGAAATTCTTGAACTCCAAAGATGAATCGGAAAGTTGTCAAGAAAGGTGTAGAGTGACAAGAGCTTCATACCATCAAAAAAAATAATATGTTAGAAGTAAATTTTTGGAGAAAGTATTAAGGAAGAAACATGGTTACAAAGGAGTTTTCTTACCGAATTTTCAAGGTTCAAAAGTCTTCCAACTCAAAAGTAAATTGAAGATGGAAACCTTGATGAGTAAACTCCTTGCAAAACATAAGAGTTTGGTTAGTAAACTCTTAGAGTTCAAGGAAGAAGATTAGTGTAAGAAAAGGTAGAATTTTCGAAGTAAAACACTTACCGAAAGTTGTATGCTCACTTAGATGTCCTCCAATGATCTTTCCTAACACAATTACCTCCTTTGAATGGGGTTTTGGTCTCTCAAAGTTTCTGGAAACGAGGAGAAACTAGAGAGAATGTGTTAGAGAAAGATACAAAAGTGAAGTATGTGATAGAAAGTTGTTTAAGGTTTAGTTTTGGAATTAGAGATGGTGAAATATGGTCAAGGATCCACATTTTACTCATCCTACACCATTAGGGGAAAGATTTGGGCAGGTTTCACATGCTAGCATGTGGTTTGGCATCTCAAGAAAAGCAAGAAAAACGTTTTTGTAATTTTGTGATCACCGCGTCAGTGCTGCGCTACACACTGAAAAACTAGTGCTAAGCACTGAACGCTCCGTTAGCCCAGTTAGTTTGTCCGTTAAAAGGACTGAATTTGTAACAGATTCTGTTAGTTTCCGTTAAAGGACTAACCTTGTAATAGATTTTTAGTTTGAGGGTAAATTTTGTAATATTTTACAGGTTAATTTTTCTCGAAAAGACGAAGGCTTTAAAATACCAAAATTAACCTACGAGAATACTTAATATTGCTAGGCACTTAGTTAAATAAACGTTTTAGTCATAAAGGACATAAAACAAAGGTTATAAACGTGATCCGACACAAACGCAAATGTAATAAATCGAAATATCGAAATAATAACTCGGGTCAAAATGAAATAACGATAATTAAAGAAATTTAAACTCGGAATTAGTACCTCAAAATTTGCGGTTGTCACAGTATGAGCAATGAAATTCAAGTAGAAGATTGTGTAGCCAGCTAGTCTCGGCAACGACATTGGCAACACCACGATATTCAGCTTCGGCACTCGATCGAGAAATGATATGTTGCCGCTTAGAGGACCGTGAAACCAGGTTGTCCTCTAAAAAGACACAATAGCCTGAAGTCGATCTGTGAGTGTCAGGACATCCCCCCCCCCCCCCCCCCCCCCCCCCCCCCAATCAGCATCAGAATAAGCAGTAAGAACGAGAGTCTTCGAGGCATATAATTGTAAGCCATGATCTAAAGTACCAGGAAGATATCGAAGTATACGCTTGAGAGCGTTGAAGTAAGGCTCCCGTGGGTCATGCATATAAAACCAATCTGTTGGACTGCATATGAAATCTCGGGACGGGTGAGTGTAAGATACTACAAAGCCCCAACTAAACTGCGATATAATGAAGGATCGGTGACAGGTGGTCCGACAGGACCAAGCTTAGATCTCGTCTCAATTGGAGTACCGCAAGGCTTGCAGTTAGACATATGAGCTCGATCAAGTATGTCAATAGCATATTTCTTTCTGCTGAGATGAGAACATGCTCGTGCTCGTTCGATGAACGAGATGCCAAAAAATAATGTAAAGGTCCACAATTAGTCATAGAAAACTCGCTGCTAAGAGAGGTAATGATACGTCGAACGAGACTATCAAAAGATTCTGTAAGCATAATGTCATCGACATATAGTAGCAAATAAGCCATATAAAATCCATATCGGTAGACAAACAACGAGGAATCAGATTTGCTTTGACAAAACCCAATTTTAGATACATAGGTTGCAAACCGTTGATACCAAGCTCGAGGTGCCTGTTTAAGGCCATACAAAGAGATCAAAACCAAAAAGCAACTTATCTAAAAGCAATATACAGAAAAGTGTTAAGTTCTTCTTTAAATATTAATCTACAGTTATTATAATGACAAATGCAAAAAATGATGATAATCAAGTTTATGTGGATAAGAATCATGTTTGAAGTAGAACTTGTGAATTTGTCATGAGTTAGGGACTAGCTTACATGATCAATTCAAGCACCTAGTTATCAAATGATGATTAATTTTGAGTTGATTGGAAATTAATTACTGTTAAATTTTATTAGTTCTAAGCTCGTCTACTAATACTGTAAACTGAATGTCGCAAATAAGGCATTGGTCTAGGTAATCAGCATCCATACGGTTCCATAAATATCACTCTGGTCGATTTGAGACCAAAACGTATCAAGAACACAGGGAGGGAAAGAGGCATAAAAGAAGAAATGAAATGTGCCTAACAAAAGAACATGAAATTGGATGGTAGAGATAGGCTAAAAAAATCTTATCTTTCTTTTAGGAGATTCTTTCACTTTTTCACTATTAGATCATGAAGTCCGTTTTATCATATATGAAATACAACATATAGTTTCTAATTAGTACCTTATACATAATTACGATCGAGATGAACCATTACTAAGGTGGCATAGAGGAAACGACCCCTCAAGTACTCATAGATGTCTCGAATTCGAACCTCCATAGGTAAAAATCTTAGAGTACTCAAAGAAAGGTTCGAAACATGGGTACTATAGTTAATCTATGTATATCTTAGTAGAAATACTTGTTCTTTCTGAATAACTCGAACATAAAATACTTGTTCTTTCCTAATAACCCGAACATGAATTTGTATCACATATTTAGACACATAATCATGGATTTGTATGTTATAATTCTACGAGTCGTACAATGGTTCTTTAAAGTTAGTTGTTTTGAAATTACATATTTACATCATGAAATCTATAGAACCTTTGTATGTTATTCACCAAGCTTAAATTGTTAGAATAACCATATGTTAAGATATCTTGTTATAAAACAACAAGATGATTAAATTTAAACAGTATGGGAATGAAGTATAAACATTAAGTCAAAATTTAATTAAAATTAAAGTCCTTAGATTAATTAGAGCAAATAGGGGGATGTAGCTCAAATGGTAGAGCGCTCGCTTTGCATGCGAGAGGTACAGGGTTCGATCCCCTGCATCTCCATTTTAGCATGATTAAGTTTTTTGACTAGAGAACATTAAACGAACCAGAAGATCTATTCTTTAAGTCGTGCAAACGGTAATTTATTATTTTTGCATGATTGAGTTTTTTGACTTGAAAACGTCAAACAAACTTACAAACAATAACATCTATTTTTTAAGTCGTGCAAACGGTAATTTGTTTTTTGGGTAAATGTTCGAATTTGAGTTGTGATAGAGAAGTATTTACTCTGGATCGAGTAATCAATCCAATTGTATTTTTGTTAGTGTTTAAACATAAACATGAAACAGCATACAAACTAGGATAACGGGGAACCTTTTTTTTTATGAATTATAATGAAAACTAAATAAACAAATTCCTTTTTTATGTATTAAACAAAAATCAAATATTAGATAAACAACGACAACAATAACTAGTGTTATAAAACATGTATAGTTAGTATTTGGTGATGTGCATCTCTTCTTCATCAGCGCCTCTACTGATCACTAGTACGTCATCTCCACATTTATATCGACATTATTATTTTGTGTAGGCAAAGAAACAATCGAGGCACATTTTGTCTACTAACTTGCGGACATAGTCACCAACAATTGCCATCTCTGGTTACCTTATGCGTTTTGGTAGTTTTAAAGAAACAAAATGGTTAAGTCCATCATTACAAACAATCGTAATACTCCAGGTATATGAGAAAATGATGTTGGTATCACATGATATCCATCACCAAAACAACTATATCGATAGCAAACTATGACGTAAACAAACATTCATATATTCATATCGATAAAAAAACAAAAAAACGTATGATGTAAACAAACAATCATATTGTTAACAAAGTATGACAGTGAACAAACAAACACACAGTGGAAGAAATTTTTTTGTTTCATTATAAAAACAATTTTAAAATAAAAATTAAGATGTCAAAACACAACGCCGTAAACACAATCTAAACATGAAGAATCATCAAAAGACTTAGTTTTCACCACGGGAACAGTCCACACAAATAACAGCGAAACACAACTGTTGGTCTTTTCGAAACGACCATACTTGAATCAACGTGTTTACCTTCAAATCATCCTTCACAAAGTTACTCCAGTTCCCCTTCAACACATAATTCTGATTCTTATTCATGTTCCATATCTTGAATCCATAGTTTCCTCGTACATTCTAAACCTTGGTCCCAACACTCGCACCTTAATCTCGTGCTCTATATTACTTCCCAAAAACTCTTTCGGATCAGCCGTCAAGAAATCATCTGTCTTGAGTTGTTTAATAGGAATATTCAACCGGTTTTGGCCTTTGTCAAGATCAGAGTTGAACAAAGACTTCTGAATCACCAACTTCATATCCGAACCCTTCATATCATCAGCGATAAACACCTTCAACCGTTCAGTCACCTCGTTACTCACCAACGCTGAACCCACAACCTTGTTTACTGGTACCTTCTTTTCTGTTGACGAAATTTGACGTCTAGACATACTCTTTTTCTTCTTTGATTCTCTAACCTTCCTAAGTTCGTGAGCAAAAAACTTCAACTTTTCGTTAACAAGTTCTTGAATCTCTTTAATATGGAAATCGAAGTCGTTCATGTCTGGATCAAATGAAGGAGCGTCGAGAGCTGAATTCGCCATCATCGTATGCTAACCGGTTTCTTGAATGTTATACGAATCAAACAAGAATGAAGGCAAATAAAGGTTGTCTTTGCGTATGTGTAATATTTGATTAGGTTTTCAGTTGGATATGAAAAACTAAATATTAGGAAATATATATAGCGTTAAGATTTGTAATAAATGCGTAATGTACATGTTGGATTAAATTATATTGATTCATGTTATTTACATACCTCCTGCAGATGATCCGGAGATGTTGTTGAATAGATTAGCCATCTATGATTCCCAAATTGAGATGATCGTGTTAGGATGGAGTAATTGAGAGAGAAACACTTAGTGTGTGTTTTAGGATAAAAGGGATGAAGGTGAAAATGAGCCAACCCTTCTAAAGGTTTATCACATCCCTTTATATACACACTCAAATTAGGAGTGTGTATTATTTAGTCCCGTGGTGTTTAATAAGTGTTTACATTTAGCTCTCTTAGTTCCGATCACCTAATGGGAAATCTATAGTGTCGGTAAGGTAAATACGTCCATCGAATATTTACTAGACACAGATTTCAGTTAGCGTCAGTCATCATATCAGTAAGGACAAATGATCAATGAGGGTCACAAATAATATGGGTCCAACATTCTCCCACTTGACCGAGTAGATCATTTATCTATGAGTATTGTTAAGTCCGTACGAGATAATACTCATTTTGTTTAAAACCGAAATCATAGTTGATAAGTACAGTCGTAGAGAAGAACATCTACTCAGGACCCCCACTAGTCAAACTATGACTCAAATTCAAAACTGAATAAGCAATGATAGACCAACTAAGACAAATTTTGTTATAATAATGTCCAACACAGTTATGCGCATAAGGTGTAAATAATAGACAAACAAAATCTGAATAAGGAGGAAAATTTTTTCATTAATAAATAATAATGACCAATAAGTACAACAATGCTATTAAATTAAGTCTTTTGTAAGCCCCATATTCGACACGTGTCCTACGAATATATTAGGAGGAAGACCTTTGGTCATCGGATCCGCTAGCATGTCATGTGTACTTATGTACTCAACACAAAGAACATTTTCCTCAACCCGTTCGCGTACAAACAGATACTTTGTGTCAAGATACAGCCCAGCGCCAGTCGAACTGTTACTGTTCGAGAAAGTTACAGCAGCTGAGTTATCACAGTAAAGCTTCAATGGTCTAGAAATTGAGTTGACGAGTTTGAGTCCACTGATCAGGTTCCTTAACAACATCCCATGACAGGTTGCATTATAAACGGCAACATATTCAGCCATCATAGTAGACGTTGTGGTCAGTTTCTGTTTATGACTCCGCCAAGAGATTGGTCCGCCAGCTAACATGAAAATATACCCAGAAGTAGATTTATGGTCTTCTTTGCATTTAGCAAAGTCAGAATCAGAATAACCTACTACTTCCAAGTTGTCACTTCTTCTATAAGTTAATTTGTAGTCTTTGGTCCCTTTCAGATATCGTAGAACCTTTTTAGCCGCTTTCCAGTGTGCTAATCCGGGGTTAGATAAGTAACGCCCCAGCATACCAGCGATGTAAGCGATATCTGGTCGAGTACAGACCTGAGCGTACATAATGCTCCCAACTACAGATGAGTAAGGTATCATCCTCATTTCAGCCTTCTCAGTTTCAGTGCTCGGAGTTTGATGAGGTCCAAATACGTCCCCTTTAACTACCGGAGCCACAGTGGGTGTGCAGTGCTGCATGTTATAGCGTTCTAGAATACGGTCAATATAAGCCCTTTGGGAAAGACCTAGAACACCATTGCGTCTATCTCGATTTATTTCGATACCTAAAACATAAGAGGCATCACCGAGATCTTTCATGTCGAAATTATGCGAAAGCATTCGCTTCGACTCATGTAGCAAATCCAAGTTGTTACTTGCAAGTAGGATATCATCCACATACAAAACAAGGATAATGAAGTTACTCCCACTGATCTTGAGATAGGTGCATTGATCCACTTGATTCTTTAGGAAGCCATCAGATTTTACGACTTCATCAAATTTAAGGTACCATTGTCGTGATGCTTGTTTCAACCCATATATCGATTTATTTAACTTGCAGACCATGTGCTCTTTACCTTCTGGAATAAATCCTTCAGGTTGCCGCATGTATACGTCTTCTTGCAAGTCACCATTTAGGAAAGCGGTCTTGACATCCATCTGATGTAACTCTAAATCATAATGAGCTACGAGTGCCATGACGATCCTTAGGGAATCTTTACGAGAGACAGGGGAAAAGGTCTCTTGATAATCAATTCCTTCCTTTTGAGTAAAGCCTTTTGCAACCAGTCTGGCCTTATAGCGTTCGACGTTTCCATTCGGGTCTAATTTGGTTTTGAACACCCATTTACATCCAATTACTTTGGATCCTTTAGTGAGTGGAACCAATACCCAAACGCCATTACGCTCCATGGATTTGAGCTCTTCAATCATGGCTTCAATCCATTTAGCGGCCTGATCACTATTCATAGCTTCTCGGTAAGAGGTTGGATCAGTAAGTTTCCCAATGTTTTCGACTTCAGCCAGATAAGTTTCGAAATCATCAAAATTAGTGTTTCTGCGAGCCCTTGATGATCTCCTGAGCTGAATTACGGGTTCTTCATGAGCAAGCGGTTCTTCGGCGTTTAGATTAGGAGGCATAGGAGGTTCAACCGGTTCATTAGGAGATCCAGGTATATCGGGAGCAGCGTTGGGTACAAGAGGAGTTATCGGAGGAATCATAATAACCGACGAGTGGTTTCCCCCCGCTTCTTGTACTTCTTGCAAATCTAAATCAGGATTTGTCGTGCTCCCACTGATCTCTGAATTTTCGAGGAAAGTGGCATGTTGCGTATCTATGATGCGGGTAGAGTGAGAAGGACAGTAAAACCGATAACCTTTTGAGTTCTCGGGATAACCAATAAAGAAACATGTAAGGGTTTTAGAATCCAGTTTCTTTAAGTTAGGGTTATAGACTTTTGCTTCGGCAGGACAGCCCCATACTTTCATATATTTTAGACTCGGTTTCCTACCTGTCCAGAGTTCATAAGGAGTTTTAGGGACAGATTTTGATGGAACCCTATTGAGTATATGAACAGCTGTTTTTAAGGCCTCAGTTCAAAGAAATTTGGGTAGGTTAGTGTTGGCGAGCATACTTCTCACCATGTCCATTAAAGTTCGGTTTCTCCTTTCAGCAACACCATTCTGTTGAGGAGAACCTGGCATGGTGTATTGGTTAATTATGCCCTGTTCCTTGCAAAAATTATAGAAAGGACCAGGAGCTTGACCAATATCAGTATGTTTACCGTAATACTCACCTCCCCTATCTGATCGGACAACTTTTATCTTATGATCAAGTTGGTTTTCAACCAAAGTTTTATAATCGACAAAAGTTTGTAAGGATTCAGATTTTTCTTTAATCAGATAAAGGTGCATATAACGTGAATAATCGTCAATGAATGTAATAAATGATGTATGTCCTGTTATTGATGCGGGATAGGGGCCACTAATATCAGTATGAATTATTTCCAACAAGTTGGAAATATCTGGTGGCTCCTTTCTTATTCCCTTTAGCCATTTTGCCTTTAAGGCATTGAATACATGTTTCAAAATCACTAAAATCAAGAGAGGGTAAGATTCCTTCTTTTACGAGTCGTATCATGCGATCTCGTGAGATGTGGCCGAGACGTTTATGCCACAATGTGGAGGAATTCTCTGCTTGTTTAGGTGATTTTGTCTTTGTTTTAGTTATGTCATCAGTATTAAGAGACAACAAAGACTGTGAGAAATTATGATCTAGTTCTAATTTATACAGTAATCCATCCAAAACCACACCCCAACAATTCATTATTAAGAGTAAAAGTGATCTTGCCACAACCATGAGTAATTACATAACCTTCAAGATCAAGTCTAGATATAGATACAAGGTTCCGAGTAATTCTCGGTACATATAAGGTATCTATTAATCTAATACACTTTCCGGTATTCATATGTAAATTTAAGGTCCCCATGGCTTCGACATCTAAGAGATCACCATTTCCAACTCTAAGCTTTCTTTGGTCCTTTTGTAGCTTCTGGATTGTAAGGAATCCCTGTAATGAATTTGTCACATGGACCATAGAACCAGAGTCACCCCACCATGTATTAAATGGAACATCAGTAGTAAAGGAATCAAATATTACGTAAAGAATGTTACCTTTCTTAGCTAGCCATTCCTTGAATTTAGAGCAATCTTTCTGTCCGTGCCCTTTGGAGCGACAGAACTTGCAGTTATTATTTGAGGATTTAGGTCCAGAGGTAGAAGCACCATTATTTTGGACTTTGTTTTCAGTCTTATTACTGTAGTTACCTTTCCTCTTCTTGGGGTTTGAAGTGGTAGTAAGGTGAACAGCAGCTTCAGGTTGAATGTGCTTAAGACGATCTTCCTCTTGAACGCACATAGCAATCAGTTCACTTATCGACCATTTATCTTTCATAGCGTTATAATTCACTTTGAAAGTGTCGAACCGAGCAGGCAAGGAAGTCATTATGAAATGCACAAGAAAGCCATCTGAGACTTCCATTTCCAAGTTCTTAAGCTTGTGAGACATATCAACCATCTTCATTATGTGTTCACGGACACCATTAGAACCTTCATACTTAAGAGTCAGCATCTGTAGCATTAAACTACTCGCATTTGCCTTAGACGATCCCTTAAAGTGATCCTCAACAGATTTTAGGTAAGTTTTCACTTTGTCGTTATCAGGGATAGCTCCTCGAATGCTGGGATGAATTGAGTTCTTGACCATCATTAGGGACAGCCGATTCGCCCTTTCCCACTTCTCAAAGTCCGCTTTCCTCTGTAGCAGTAGACTCAGCAGTAATAGCAGCGGGTTCATCATGGCGAATAGCATAGTCCATGTCGAGCATTCCCAGAGTTAGGTAAAGTGTATCCTTCCATGAAGTGAAATTAGCACCAGTAAGTGCCTCAATGCCGAAGTTTGGTACTGTAGTCGAGAATAAGGAGGATTTAAGATTATGATACGAATATTAGAAGATTTTATAGTGACAGAGTTAGCTATATAAGGCAGACTAAGTAATGTCCCTTAAAGTAATAGAACTAGAGTAATGTCTAAAATAAGTAGACCTAATAGTAATGTTCTAGAGACTAAGACCATATAAGTAATGAAGCTAGTGATAGGTAAGCCTATTAAAAAAACACCAAAATAATAAGCTAAAGTAAGGCTCTACTTAGATGTTACATCACCTTTGGGCAGAAATAACTAATATCTAAGTAAAATTATGAGCATAAGGTTTATGCAACACTATGTTTGTCTTTTGACCTTTGGGCAACAAAATAGAACATCGTGTTTTAAGGCATAATAAGAATCCTTTTATTAGCACACCAGTATATTAAATCACCTTTGGGCAGAATTAATATCCGTACGTGTTTATTAGGCTAAAGGAAAAAATGCAATCATAGAAATCACCTTTGACCTTTTGGGCAACAAAAGATGAAAACATGAATATTGTGCATAAGTATAACAAGGTCACATATAAATAAGGTGACTAAATAAGGTGACCACTACAAATAAGGCAGGGGTCAAGGGGGCTGCGCCCCCTTGCGGGGTTAAGGGGCAGCGCCCCTTACGGGGTCAAGGGGCTGAGCCCGATTTTAAAAATAAGGCAACCATTAAGACTTTTAAAAAACGACCAAATAGGGTCTGTAGTCATCCGTAACGGATGAGATTATATTACGTACGGATGAGCATTGATTCGTACGGATGTAAGTCCAGGTTCGTGCGGATGTAAGCCTAGGTTCGTACGGATGTAAGGTTTAAGTTCGAACGAATGTAAACGTATTAGCCCAGATTCGTACGGATCAACAGTTACGTTCGTGCGTATGAACATATCAGATTCGTACTAATGAACAAGTCAGGTTCGTACGAATGGGGCTTCATCCGTACGAACGAACAAATCAGGTCGTACGAATTAGCCAATCAGATTCGTACTAATGAACAATTTAGGTTCGTACGTATAGGGCTTCATCCGTACGAACGAGCAAATTAGGTTCGTACGAATGAGCCTTCATTCGCACGAACGAATTTCGTCGAAATTAGGGTTGCAGTCCAGCCGCCACCGGTCCAAAAAATCCCATTTTCACCCAAAAATCATAATCCGCCGGCCAAATAAGTTGCAGAATCAATAATAGCAATAGCCAAGCGATAATAACATGAACCAATGGATAATCACGAGCCATTGGCTCTGATACCAGATGTTGGATTAAATTATATTCGATTCATGTTATTTACATACCTCCTGCAGATGATCCGGAGATGTTGTTGAATAGATTAGCCTCTATGATTCCCAAATTGAGATGATCGTGTTAGGATAGAGTAATTGAGAGAGAAACACTTAGTGTGTGTTTAGGATAAAAGGGATGAAGGTGAAAATGAGCCAACCCTTCTAAAGGTTTATCACATCCTTTATATACACACTCAAATTAGGAGTGTGTATTATTTAGTCCCGTGGTGTTTAATAAGTGTTTACATTTAGCTCTCTTAGTTCCGATCACCTAATGGAAATCTATAGTGTCGGTAAGGTAACTACGTCCATCGAATATTACTAGACACAGATTTCAGTTAGCGTCAGTCATCATATCAGTAAGGACAAATGATCAATGAGGGTCACAAATAATATGGGTCAAACAAGCTTTATTCGTTAAGATTTGTAATTGTTGTCCAATTGTTATCCGACTTTTACTAATCAATAGTACTGGAAAAACAGGAGCAAGGGTTGTGGAGATAATTAATGTGATGACGTAATCTTTATAAATATTATTTGTTGTTACTGTTGTTGTCTATTACCATATTTCCATGATGACCATGTTAATTTAGTACAATATTACAAGAGTGTGGCTTAAGAAAAGTGGTAGATTTTCTCGTGATATAAAAGAATGTCACAATTACATATATCCTGATTTAAAAACATTAAAATAACATTTTTATCCGTTTAAACTTTAAAATAAAAAATTTTCCATTCTTATTCGTTTAAATGCATATTTATCCCTTTTTAAACTTTAACTTAAATCAATTTATAATATTGATATAAAATAACTAAAATTCAACATCTTAAATTACAATCCATGTTATTAAAAAAGATTAACATAAATGTTGGATAAAAGGATAACATAATTGTTGGATCACTTAAAATAAAATTGAAAAGTAATAGAACTTTCTTCCAAAAAATTGATACGTAGCATGCAAGTTATATCCCACAGGATGAAGACAAAAAAACCCATCAAAACTAAATTGATCTACATATGAGTCATCACCTACTCCTCTAAAAAACCGTATTCTACGAACATTCATAGTAAGACAAGATTATACAAACTGTTTTTGGCCAAACAAAAATTTATAATAACAGAATAAAATATCAACAAAATTAAGATATAAGTACACTTACTTCTTAAATCGCTTATCTAAATAGATTGCGATGTGAATATAATTAGATATTTGGATGTCAAGAAAAAATAAGTAGTTTATTGACAAGATTCATTTAGGCTCTTAATTAATAACAATGAATAATGTCGACATTTTCCGTAGCTTTGGCTCTCAATTTGGAGTAGAGAAAAGGGTACTTTTGTCAAATAATATAATACTCTAAAATTGGGGAAATTTATTATTTTTAAATTTGAATGGGGAAATATGTTATTATGAACGTTTAATTGGGGATATTTGTAATAATGCAAAAAAGAATTGGTATACAGGCTTAAGGAAAGTGGTAAAATTGTTTAGGGTTAGTTGTCTAGAATTCCTATATACTTTATGGTTTTGTTCCTTTCAGGCTATTCAATTATTTCCCTACCTAGTCATTATAAGTTGTCAAGTGTCTATTTTTATTTTTCTTTCTAGCCTAATTTACAAAACAGTCCTGTTGTTTGTATAATTATGAAAACTCGTCCCTAATTTAATTTTCTTTTACTAATATCATCCTTTATTCACTATTTTTTTACGCTTTTAGTCCCTCATTTGTTAAACTTAACAATCAATATGTTAAAATAACAAAATTAATATTTTCCCTTAATATAAAATACTATCAACAAACGCGTCAACCTCTGCCCCATTTCGTCTTCGAATCCTGATAGATTTTGTAGAATCGAAAGGTTTGTTTCATTATCTTCGTTGTATTTTCCCCACACGTAACCGTCATTGTCTTCCATTTTAAGGATTTTGGGGGGTTTTTTTTACACATTTTGTTTTTATGGATCTTATGATTTCGTAAATGGAAGACAATGACGGTTACAGTTGGCTAAATATGACGAATATGATGAAACAAAACTTTTGATACTACTAAATCAAATCTAACACTATTAGAAATTGTACGGAAAAAGAGTGATGCATTCGTTGATAGTGTTTTATATTAAGGAAAAAATAGTAATTTATTTATTTTAAGATATAATCGTTAAGTTTAACAAACAAGGGACTAAATTCGTAAGAAAATAGTGAAATAAATGACGATATTCGTAAAAGAAAATTAATTTAGGGACGAATTTTGAAATTATACAAACTACAAGGGTTTTTTGGTAAGTTAGTCTAAACGAAAAGTTAAAAAAAGACAACTTGACAACTTATAATAACCAGATAAGGAATAAATAGTTTGATGATTTGGAAGGGACAAAACAGAAATACGTTGAGGTTCTAGGAAATTAACCCAATTGTTTATTTGATATATAGTGGTTTTCTTAATGGTCAATGTAGCTATTAAGAATCAACAACTTGTATTCTCATAATATAAGGAATATATCATCTTATGGTTATGTTTAGAAGTGAGAAATAGGTGGGTTAAGTAGTTTATTTGGAATGTGTCACACGAGTAAATTATATAGTAGGATTTGAAATGGGTTCGGTTAAGTTGGGTTGAGGTCCAAATTACCTTCTACCGGTATGTACACAAGTTGTTGATCTCTCTACATGACCCTAACTGATTAGTATCATACCTTCACTCGTCTAGGTATCTTGTTTGTGGTTCAACAAGTGTTTTTTTTATATGCAAGAGTACCCATAATCCTTTCAATGCTACAACAAAGGTTTGAAATAGTGGTATAATTCTTATTTTTCCGTACGCTATTAGTTTGTTTGGATAATCAACTTTGTTATTTCATATTTCTTACGATTGAATGATACAATTAATGCTAACAAGTGTCCACTCAAATTAGTAATGCAGTTCGATCCAAATAGAAAATTGGTGATAGGGAAAGGAATGAAAATATCCACATTGAGCAAGAATAACCAGGGTAAACCATGGTTTATACCTCAATTAAGTGAGATTACATTTATACAGATTTGTAACGAAACATTCCAATCCTCTCACTAGGCCTAATCCCGAATGATCGCATGCATGGTGTAGCTCGCTGAACCAATCCCCACATACAAAACAAAAGAAACTAATATAGTACTCGTGGGATTATAACATTCAGATCCACAAATATGTCTATGAGATACTAAAACGCAATGTAAATAACACGTTGGCGGGTTTGAAGCTAGTTGTTATAAAAAAAAAATACAGTATATGTGAAGATTACCAAAAAAAATTGTTAACTTGTCAATGGATCATTATAGATACATTATATGAACTTACATCCCGATAACTACAGAATCTTGATCTGTTTATTCGTCAACCTTAGATTTTTAGAAAATTTTATTTCAAAAAAGATTTGTAACAAAGCTAACCCCAATTTTAGACACATGATTAGAACATTAATATGTTAGGTTATAAATTACAAACATTAAGTCAATATTTTGATTAGTTATTTAATCCTGTTACATCATTAAAATACAAAAGGGGGATGTAGCTCAAGGTAGAGCGCTCGCTTTGCATGCGAGAGGTACAGGGTTCGATCCCCTGCATCTCCATTTTTTCTTTCAAAATGTCATTCACTCATTCTTATGCCTTTTGTATAGATAAATTAAGAGATTGTGTTAATTTCTCTTAATTTAGTGTAAGAAAGAATATATAATTATTTATTATTAGTTTTTTTTACTAATAATTTTTTTGAATTAAATAGAAGTGAAAGTAAAATGGTGAGTGTCTAAAACATTAAGACATGTTGTAATTACTTATACATTCATAAATAACTACTCATTATATTTCCGAAAAACTTCTTTTTCTTAATTAATGTACACATTTCTAATACATCTAATAACTTGTTAACCATAACTCGTAAAGTGGTTGTTATCAACACTCAAAAACTAAAAAGGTTAATATCATATTTTTAAAATTGAGATTTTTTTGAAGTACATGATTGAAGATTACAAAATTTGAGTGCAGAATTTTCTTAAAGGATGCTATTTTTTCTATTTCGAGTTATGAACCGATAAGATCATACATTAGCTTATAAACCAATACTACAAATTAAAAGAAAACATATACTCTAATTTTTATTCTAGAAACCCTTATATGATAAATGTACTATAAAAGATGAAAAATAGAAATGATTAATATCTTTGAACAAAAACATGTAATATAACCAACACATTTCAGTTACATGAATGGTACATTCAAATTAACCAGATAAGCTTAAATGCATGTTACGTAAACCTGCAAAAAATTAATTTTCCTAATGATAATATTATTTCGATTAGGGGAAAAAAATTTAATACCTAATTAGTAAATTTCTAAATTTTATTCTACAATCAATGCCCATTAAATTATGGAAGCTAGTAACACCTTTAACTCTACTTTCCTATAAATACACACCCAAATTTTAATCTTCCCATCACAAAAACATTTATCTAAATCCAAAAAATATTTCTTAACCGATCAAAATATGAAAAATTTACGCTTGAATGTGCTTTTAGGTCATGGTGGTTGCATCGATGGAGGTCCATGGCTGGGAGATAACTACTCATATCGTGGGTGGTACGTTTGGTTGGGCTGTTCCACAAAGTCGTCTATTCTACGAAAGTGAATGGGGAAGTAAACGAACATTCTATGTGAATGACCGTCTCATTTTTAATTTCGCTACTGGAAACCATACTGTTGCGCAAGTGAAGGATTTTTTTGAATATGATGCATGCGATGCATCTAACGCTATTCAAATGTTTACCAACAGCCCTGCTACCGTTGAACTAAGCTTCACAGGAAAGAACTACTACATTTGTACCATAGAATCACATTGCCAGAAGGGTATGAAACTGGCAGTCACAGCCAATACTCACCAAGCTAACAACTCGACTCTGGCTTAATGTCATTGACTCTGTGAATTTATGAAATGGGATTATGAATTAATACTTTGTTTGTCTAAGGTCGTATCATTTCTGGTATTCATAAGTTGAAAATGTATTTCTTTTCGATCTGTTGAAAATGAAAGTTTAATGTAATATTATTTTTGTTTATGATTAAATTGTCATAACTAAATTTAATGCCATATTATTTTTGTTCTTGATTAAATTGTCATACCTAAATTTAATACAATATTTTTTTGCTCTGGAATTACTTTATAAGTTAAAGACAAACAAAGGTATATCCACATATAGAATGTTTTATTTTTTTAATTATTATATATATATATATATATATATATATATATATATATATATATATATATATATATGATCCAATACAAACAATATAAACTCTACACACCAACAAGTACGTTTTAAACAATTATTAAAAAATAGTAAAACAAAGTTTTTTTTCACTTTTTTCGGATAATCTTTCTAAAATAACCTCCAGAATCTTTTTATGAAACAAAAAAAAATTATTTTTTTCCGGAAAAAAACGTGGATGTATTTTTCGGTATACGCATTTTTCTAATTTTACAAAAAAAGAAATCTACTCTTTTTGAAATATACATTTACTTTATGGATAAAACTGCATATTTTATTAATATTACAAAAAAATGAGTTAAAATACACCTTATGCTTGAAAATGCATCAATTTTTCCGCAAAAATGAATCCAAGTTTTTTAAAAATCAAAAATTTCGAAAAACAAATTATTTTTTAAATTAATTTTTTATTTAATTTTAGAGTGTTTTTACCGATATGTATTATAAGCATGAAGTATAGCGAAACCTCACCATATATATATATATATATATATATATATATATATATATATATATATATATATATATATATGGAATGGTTACTGTTAGAACTCAAAATTCTGCGAGAACTGCGAGAACTCATTCTGGACCACTCATTTATTCTTCTAATATTAATTATTTATTTCAATTCAAAAGGGTAAAATAGTAAATTGATAATGTCTTTATTTTAATATTTTTTCTTTCTCTTTCATGTTTTATGTTTTATTCCAGATTTCTTGCAACAAACTTTTAATTATTTTTTAGTAAATTTTGTTCAATATCACAATTGTTTATGGAGACATAAATAATGAGTTCGTTGATTAGTTGTATTTTGTGTTCTAATATATGGCATATCGATAAAAAATAGTTTCTCTTTTATTAATAAAGCTCAATAATATAATTCGTTCACTAGTGATCATATATTTTTCTTTATACACATCTTGACAAATAGAATTAAATACAAAATTATGTCATAATGTGAGGAGCTTGCATTAAAAAATCTACATTTAGTCAAAAACTCTTATTTTGTTTTTTGATATTAATTTATTTTTGTCATGTTCATATGATCACACACATGTTTACAAATGAACAAAGTTTGATATCATATGCACATAACGATGGTGTTTAAACTGTAATAATATATAGTCGAATCCAAATTAACACAAATGACTAAGGATTAATCAAAAAGGCAATAAACTTCGGATGTTCACATTATACCAGGCAATGTTCATTATCATACTCGTTAATGACTTGAAAATTCTTGCTCCAACATATCTTCATCATCTTTGTGCATATTATTTCCATATCTTCATTCAAAAATTCAAAACTTGAACACAATAAACACAAAAATTATCTAAACAATCATCATTTATACGAATTTATATTAGGCCGTTAAAAAATTCTCCATTTTTAAAATCACATACTTCTAATATGTCTCTCTTTGGGCGGACACTCAACATGATTAGTAGCTTTAACAATCGCAACATCAGCATCCTAAAAAAATCACAATATTAAAAAAAAAAAAAAGCCTAAACCCTAATTTTGGATTAATTGAAATTAATTAAAATTAAAATTGGAGGAGGAAATTGAGACCTTGAAATCACTGTTGACATGTGCTAAACCAACAGTAGGTTGATCAACAGTTGTGACAAGGAGAATCCAAAGAGGGACAACTTCACATCAAATCTAAATAAATTTCAACATTACTATATTCATAATGAATTATATTTCACAATCATCCAAACCTGAACACAATGTGAGGCCGTTAAAAATCCTCCATTTTTATAATTTGCAACCACATCAACTACTATCATCATCATTTAAATTTCTAAAATATATCATGAACCATAATTTCATGTATATCATCGTTATTATTTTTCAAATAAACATGTGAGATCAGGTAAAGAAGATAGAAAGGGTGAGTTGGGGTGGTGATTTTTTATGGTGGGATTAAGGAGGCGACTGCAAATTTATGTGGAGAAGATTAGGTCAAATGGAGGTTATAAATAAAATTAAAAGATAACACTTGTTATAAAATACCATTTTTACCCCTCATTTTTTTATTTAAATAAACTTGAAATTAAACATAATTACCATCATGCCATTATCAATATCATCCATTGATTATGTAATCTAAGGGCTAATATCTGGTTCTCGCAGTTCTCGCAGAAATTTGGGTTCTCGCAGGAACCATTCACTATATATATATATATATATATATAATATATATATATATATATATATAGAGGTGGGTTCATTTAGGAACCATCAATTATTTAGGAAAAACCCACTTGGAAATCAATTAAAACCCACTTTAAAATACTAATTAACTTTAAATTAACATATCTAGAGTATAACTAGGTTTTAGGAAAAACTAAATACACCATTAAAACAAGCATTTAATTATCTTTCCAACGAGCACCCACTTGATATACTTTTGACGACTTTTTTTTTTTTTTTTTTTTTTAGTGAGTTTCGGTATATACACTAGTGTATATACTAAATATTCACCAGTGTATATACTAATTCACCAAAAACACATCCAAACCATATACACTATACACTAGTGTATACACTATATTCACTAATGTATACGAATCTTTATATTAATTTCCTTTTAATTGTGAATACGCAATATACAAAAGTGAATATACAATATATATATACACAAGTGAATATACAATATACACCAGTGAATACGCAATATACACAAGTGAATATACAATATACACCAGTGAATACCATGTATTCAATAGAGAATACATCTTATACATTAGTGAATATAGTGTATACACTAGTGTATATTGTATAAATACACTAGTGTATAACTATACATTAGTGAATATAGTGTATACACTAGTGTATAAATACACTACTGTAGTGTATAAATACACTAGTGTATAACTATACATTAGTGAATATAGTGTATACACTAGTGTATAGTATATATGGTTCAGATGTGTTTTTTGTGAATTAGTATATACACTGGTGAATATTTAGTATATACACTAGTGTATATACCGAAACTCACTCTAAAAAAAAAAAAAAAAAAAAGTCGTCAAAAGTATATCAAGTGGGTGCTCGTTGGAAAGATAATTAAATGCTTGTTCTAATGGTGTATTTAGTTTTTCCTAAAACCTAGTTATACTCTAGATATGTTAATTTAAAGTTAATTAGGATTTTAAAGTGGTTTTAATTGATTTCCAATTTGGCTCTCAATTTTGACTTAATTACAAAATTGCCACCTTGAGTTTAATTACAAAATTGCCACCTTGCCTAAAAATGGTTCCTAATGGTTCCTAAATAATTACATGGTTCTTAAATGAAACCAACTCTATATATATATATATATATATATATATATATATATATATATATATATATATATATATATATATATATATATATATATATATATATATATATATATATATATATATAGGGGGAAGTGAATATGGGGCTGTTACACATGTAAGCTTACATGCGAAACTCATTAAAAACCATGTCGTGTTGTGGTTTAAATGATTTTCAACCCTTGATTTGTCCTATATTCATCAAGGAATAGGTGATCCCCAAAATGCAGAGGGTTAATGTTTATTATGAAGAAGTTATAAAAAGTGACTTCGATAGATGCCCAGTGATGACAAAAAAACTTATATTTTTGAAAGACACGATTAATGAAAAAAAAGATGTGAATAGATAAAAATTTGTAAAGTTAGTTTAATAAATATGATTAAAATTATATAGATTTGAAATTTTTTTAACAAAACGACATATTTTTTGATGAGTTTTGCATGTAAGCTTACACGTGTAACAGCCCCATATTCACTTTTCTCATATATATATATATATATATATATATATATATATATATATATATATATATATATATTAATAAAATGTTTGACGGAAAGATTTGTCCAGAAGGCTCGTCGGAATAAATGTGACCACCGGAATATGCTAGCGGAAAACACAAGCTCCGAATATTACATACATTGGCTAAAAAAAATCAAAGTTTGTTACCTACTACAAGCACTATTTGAAAACTGGTATATACCCATGAATTTTTTTAACGAAACTGATATGTTGGAACTTTGGGACATATTTATGAGTGCATTTTGGATCCTCGTATATTTTTAATTATATTAATAATCAACTTTTTCAGATGGATTTTAGACGGAAAACCAACCTAATTTCGACGATCACATTTTTCATCGTAATTCGTCGGAAACGACAACAAATTTTCGACGGACTTCCTACGGACTCTAAATTTCCCTCGACAATAGTACCGTGTTGAGAAAATAAAAAAAATTAAAGATCCTATACCCTACGAAAACTTATGTATCATACAAACTTTTCAATTATTTGTAGGGTTAAGATCAAATGTATGCAACAACCTTTTCAATTTGTATCACCATAATCATTAGTATTTTTTTAATATTACTATAAAAAATGAACTTACCTGTTAAAATAGAAAATTTGTAAACTGTAACTCGTTATCTACAAGTCTTACTTATTTTGGCTACTGGTTTTTCCGGCCAATATTTTGGACTACACCATTTTTTCGGGCCAATATTTTCGGATGCACCATTATTTTTTTGCGACAATATTTTGTGACAATATTTTGTGACAATATTGTCCGGAGTTCACTAGATTTCCGTAATACGTATGCAATAAATGCTATGTTTGGAAGGGTTTAAAAGGGGGCTTATTTGAGGCTTGGGAATTTTTTAAATAACTCTCATTTGGTAGGAGCTATTTTGAAGACCAGCTCATAAAATTTAAGCTATTTCAAGTAGCTAAAAGAAATAGTTTGGGCTTATATTATGGTAAATTATATATATATCCTTATAAAATTTGTCTTATTATATAGTTACGTACTTTTTAGTCATTTCATATTTTTAGACTCAAACTTTAGCTACTTTCCACACACATCAACAAAAAAAATAAAATCCCAAGTTTTCAGCTTAAAATATAAGCCCCAACATTTAGCTTCAGCTACAAGCTACTAGCTCCAGCTATAAGCTCGTTTTACCAAACATACCCAAAGTATAGGAAGATCTTTCCTTTGATCGGCTATCACTGTGGCGATGCATTGATTCAACTTGGCATTATATCGAACACGTGGTGTAGGCGTATATTGACACCGAAAAATCGACCTAGCATGAATAGACTGACACTGTTTATACACAAAAAGGAACTTTTTTATTATAAGTTTGTGGTAGGATTAGCCGTTGAAGTGCATAGTTCGCCAGACTCTTAACGAAACTAATTAAGATTTTTGCATTGTACGTCAACGAAACAGTTTAAGATTGGCCTTTTATGGGATCAAGATCATTAGAAAGTGAAAAGGGGATCCGGGTGTTTTTAATTGGGTCGGTTACTAAAGTATTTGTGAGTGAACGGGAACGGGTGTCGAGAACAAAATCATCGGTGAACGGAGCGGCGAGAATAAGGACGACGGAGGAAGCAATGGTTGACATTGTGGTTTTGTGTAAGAATTCACAAGTATATAATATTCCCTCATAGATCCCCAGGGTGTGGTCACGAGTCACAACCTCGTTGTGGAGTGAGAACGAGGCCGAGCACGGGTTCCACTTTGCGTACTCTTGTGTTGTATAGATATCAAAGACAACCATGAGAGGACATACTATCGATACAAGGGCCGTAGTAGAATATGAAAGAATAAGGATTTCTATGAAAAATTAAGAGTTTCTCGAACTTTGTCTCTAAATCCAATATTTTCTCTCAATAATAATAATAATAATAATAATAATAATAATAATAATAATAATAATAGTAATAGTAATAG
The DNA here is from genome assembly GCA_910822075.1 of Senecio squalidus. Lineage (NCBI taxonomy): Eukaryota > Viridiplantae > Streptophyta > Magnoliopsida > Asterales > Asteraceae > Senecio > Senecio squalidus. Next base: position 73,672,042 of record CAJVGC010000001.1, on the reverse strand, counting down.
TAAATATTAATTTTAAAAAAATAAAACATTATTCACTAGGATTTTACTATGGTAATTGAACCTTTTTACGGAGTGAGAACAAGATCGAGCACGGGTATCACTCTACGTGCTCTTGTGTTGTATAGATATCAAAGACAACCTAAGAGAAACATATTGTCAATACAAGGGACGTCAACACAAGGGACGTAGTAGAATATGAAAGAATAAGAGTTTGTATGGAAAAAAATAAGTGTTTCTCCAACTTAATTTCTAAACCAATATTTTCTTTCACTACTACTACTACTAATAATAATAATAATAATAATAATAATAATAATAATAATAATAATAATAATTATTATTATTATTATTATTATTATTATTATTATTATTATTATTATTATTATAATTATAGTAATAATAATAATAATTGTAGTAGTAATAGTAAATATTAATCTTAAAAAAATAAAACACTATTTAGTATGATTTTACTATGGTAATTGATATTTTATTATGGTAATTGATATACAGGAAAATATTTGTAGGAAACCCTCGCCCATGTTTTTGTGATATTTAAAAAAATGGTTGGAGGAGTCAAGCTCTTTTTACCATATTTATACAATTCATAGTTTCTTCAAAAACTATCTTTATCCATTTAACTCATTATCAATAAATTTAATAGATTTGTATACCATATATTATTAATTATTATTAAATAAGTAAATGATTATCATATTAGATTCAAAATGTAATATATTTAAAGTATGAGTTTTATTAAATTGTATCTACTTGATACCGGTTTAGTATATATTTAATTCAACTTTAAATTTTCTTATATATTAAAAATGTAATTAATATAAATGAAAACACTTTTATAATTAGTGTGTATTAAATTTATTTGATAAATATATAAGAAAAATTGAAGTTCAATTAATGTGTAATAATGCAATAAACTGTTACTCAGTGATACCATTTAGCAAAACCCTTAAAGTAAGCCCTACCTATTAAAAAAAAATGATTTAGTTAAAGATGATACAACTGGATTTTAAAATTTTCTTGTCAACTATAATAAAATTAAAGATAAGCCCGCTCATTTTGAACTTTGTAATGAACTTACCGAATATTTATGAGATCATGATAATTTAGAAAATTAGAAGTCAAATATGTAGTAAATTGTAATTTTTATTATGCATTATTATTTTCTGATGTATTAACATTAAGTATTATCCAAATCATTGTGTTAATTGCCTTTAATTTAGTGTAACAAGAATATATATAATTGTTTACTACTAGTTTTTATTATTTAAAATAATTTACTTAAATAAAAGTAATGTATGAAAATAAATAAGTTGATATATTAATTTTGGAGTTGAGATTTTTGAAATATATAATTGGAGATCAGAAAATTAAAAAGCAAAGATCAAAAAGTTAAAAAAAAATGCTCTTTTTTTTAGCATATTTCGAATAATGAACCGATAAAATTATATATGAAAAGAATAAATGCTTTCCTCGAACAACATTTTGATGCAACGATCCAATAATAAGCTTATAAACCAACATCACTTAATTTGAAATAAAAAGTGAGGATAAATATAAACTCTAATTTTGTGATAATTGTATTCTATAAAATAAAAAACAGAAATGATTAATATCTTTAACCGAAATATGTAATATCTTTAAATAGAAATAATTTAAATACCTAATTAGTTAATTACTAAATATTATTCTACAATCAATGCCCATTAAATTATGGAAGCTAGTAACACCTTTAACTTTTACATTCCTATAAATACACACCCAAATTTCAATCTTCTCATCACAAAAACATTAATCTAAATCTAAAAAATATTTCTTAACCAATAGAAATATGACAAAATTACACTTGAATGTGCTTTTGGTTATCGTCATGGCGGTTGCATCCATGGAGTTCCATGGCTCGGTGAGAACTCATATCGTGGGTGATTCGTTTGGTTGGGCTGTGCCACAAAACCCTATATACTACGAAGGCGTGTGGGCAAATAGCCAAATGTTCTTTCCTAATGACCGTCTCATTTTTAATTTCGCTACTGGAAACCATACTGTTGCACTAGTGAAGGGGTTCTTTGAGTATGATGCATGTGATGCATCTAACGCTATTCAAATGTTTACCGTCGGCCCTGCTACTGTTGAACTAAGCCACATAGGAAGACACTACCTCTTCTGTACCTTACATTGCCAGCAGGGTATGAAAGTGGTAGTCTATGCCAGTCCTCCCCATCCTCCCCAAGCTAACAACTCAAGTCTGGCTTAATATTGTCATTGACTTTGTGTATTTACGAAATGAGATAATGAATTAATACTTTGTTTGTATAAGGTCATATCACATTTCATCATTTCTGGTATTTATTAATTTGAAATTGTATTTCGTTTTTGTTGAAAATAAAATTTTAATGCAATATTAGTTTTGTTCTTGATTATATTGTCAAAACTAAATTTAATGCAATATTATTTTTGCTCTCAAACTACTTTTATAAGTTATTGACAATCAAACAAGTATTCAGAATTTCAGATAACAAACGTTTTAATATTGGAGCAAATTATCAATATAATCATCTATCACTTACACTTTACAAAAATAATCACCTAATTCGCGACAGATTTCTCGCGATATTTTTTTCGTCGCGAAAGTACACATATTTTAATCAGACCAATAAAAATTCGACACATTGTCGCGACACTATTCATTTCTCGCGTCAATATTCATTTTCGTGACGACGTGTCAGATTTTTATTGGTCTGATTTTGTTTTATATACTTCTCGCGATGATAAAGTGTCGGGAGAAATTCGTCGCGAATTAGGTGATTATTTTTGTAAAGTGTAAGTGATAGGTGATTATTTTGTTGATTAATTCTTTAATATTGTAATCATTATAAATGTTTATCATATATGTAATGTGTTTCTTTTATAAAATGCTTGACGGAAAGATGGTGTTGTCCAAAAGGCTCGTCAGATAAATGGTACCACTGAATATGCTTGCGGAAAACATAACCACCGAAGAACCCGCCAAAAAGGATAACCAACATGTATCCGGTTACCAAATCAGTAATATTACATACATTGACTAAAAAAAATCAAAGTTTACTACCTACTCTAGTATTCCCATAGCACATAACTCACATACATATCTTCTGACAAATGATAAGTATGATGCATTTTAATGATCTGTGGTAAATTTCAGCTACTTTGTCAAACATATCTACGAAAAATAAAAGTTTCAGCTTCTAGTTCCAAATATAGGGTATGATTGGTAATTTGGTATGAGCTTTTAGTTTATACGCAAAACATTCAACAATAATAAAAAAAATTATTTTATTTTCCTTTGATACTAATAATTTATATGGAAAAAAATTTGTTTAATATAATAAGAAATACATGTTACCGATATTTTTAGATATTAATTTTATGTAGAAGTTTTAGATTTTTTTAAAAATAGAAGGGTTAATTACCTTTATTTAAATATCATTAAATTATTTAAAGTACAAAGAATAAAAATGAAATTAGTAAATCATCATCAAAATAACCTAATGGTCTAAATAAAAGATGAAAATCAATCTAATGATAGGTAATTTGTCACCTAACATTTTAGATTTCTCTTTTATCATATATAAAGATAAAGATATATTCTAGTACGATATATTAGTTTGGGTAAGTGTATGAAAATGTAATAAACTTTGTCCGATTTGTTATTATATATACCCAACTCTCAAAACTTCTATTGTGTGTATTCAAGTCTTATTTTTTCACAAATAATGCAATTGACCAGATTTTTGCTAACGTGTAACCGATTTAAACATTGGATATTTTTCAAAAAAAAATCCGTTTCTTACATCATTTGGAAAAAACAAAAGTTGAGTACACACAATAGAGTTTTCAAAGTTGAATATATACAATAGAAAATTAGACAAAGTTTGAAACATTCTTATGCACTTAGCACTATTAGTTATTCAATTAGAGCAACTATTTTGGTTTTTTATAGACGATTATATGTAGTTTTCATTAATAAGAAATATTTAAATCATTCTATCATTAAACCAAATCACAAGTCTATTACATCGACACTTTGTTCAACTAAAGCAAATTCATAAAATTACTAGGTTAAGGTTTTGAATCTCATGGAACTTTTTGCAAGAGCGAGACACCATTTTTAACTCTTCTTTGTTTCAAGTTTCTCAAATACAAGCTCTATTATTATATTTGTGTTTAGTTTAATTATATTTATTGGTTTTTAACTATTTATATACACTTATATATACCCAACAAATTGATCTTGTCGACTTGAAATGTTATTTTCTTTTGTGTTACGTACAAGCTCTTTTAAGGCCCCACTAAAAGTCTCTGCTTTAGACCACTCTCTAACATCCAACTTATAATCAAATAAAATATTAAACTTTAATAAAATCTTAGTTAAGGTAACAAATTAAATAGATAACTTATAAATGCAGTCTTTACATTTAAATATATGGGAGAATTATGTTCACTATAATCCATTAATCAAATGACCTTTCTTACTTATCCCTAATTGTTTAGAATAATTAAATTAACATATATGTTTCTTAAGATAAATTATTTAACAATTAAAGCAAATTTACTTTTGCTAAATAAATGTATTATGAAAGTCTTAAATTCAAATCAAGAGTAAATTACCCAAATTGTCCTTGTGATTATACCCCATCCTCGGATTTCGTCTTTGTGGTTATAACCTATTCTCGAATTTCGTTATTTTCGAAAACGTTAATGATCCCTTTCTAAAAGAAAAGTAATATCGATTGTCCTTTTCTTGATGGCCGTTAAAATTTTTACTTAAGTCTTATAATGCGAGATGCACATGAGGGGAAACCTTATTTTTACCATTGAATTATTTAAATTTATTATCTCATTTATCCAATTAAACCCCTTACCAGCTTTAGTCCTGGACACACCTACATCCAAGGGCGAAGTCAGAACATTTTGTCAGTGGGTTCAACTTATACTTTTATATTTTAAGTTGATTAGTGACGCTTTAACATAATGTTCTCGGTTCACATAGCTTGTGTGCCTTCTAAGGCTTTGGTCATAATTTGAAATGATAAGTCCTAAGAGTTATTCTTTTTGCTATCTTAATTTTCTTAAGATAATTAGTCCCGTAAACCAAGGTGAACATCTCATATACACGAGTAAATGAGTTACATACTAAGTCTCTTGTTTAGGGCAAAAAAATCCTATTGAGCCTAAAAGCCCCAATCACCTAATATTCATCAATCTAGACTCTTAAGTCTTTAGTTTTCTTGGAGTATAATAACTTTATATTCATCATTCTTGACTTTAAAGTCTTTAGTTCCCATGGAGTGTATAATCACTATAAGTGTATGAGTACTTAAAAAAGAGTCCTATAGAATATCCAAAGTGATTCTAGGAATTGCTTACATGTCTAATTCCAAAATTTGTTCAAGAGTGAAAGTGTGAAACCTGGTGACACATCATGGGCTAAGATGTCGGGTTACAAAATAGAAATCAAAGACCAACGGAGGATGCTTCGGCTAGGCACACAAATCAGCAATTGAAGATAAAACACAAGTAATCGACAATCAGAAGAAGAAATAAATCAAAATCAGCATATCCATTACAAGATTTTGGGACTGAGTCGAAGAATTAGTTAAAAATTAGGGCAAAAAATAATTAGCGGGTTCATCTTAAACCAAATCAGTGGGTTCAATTAAATGATAAACACTAAATTTCAATTATTTGTCGATATAACTGCATCAGTCATTTGCATGATTCATAGTTTCGTTAATGATGTGCACAATCCACTTTAATTTTGAGTATCGTTTCCTTTTCCTAGTCGTTCTAGTGATTGTGTAGTTCTAGTTATAATGTTTTTCAGGACAATTATTTCTGAGCCTTGGAGTTGTCAAATTTTAAAAATAAAACATGGACAACTAAAGTTAGTTTTAAAAGAGTTTGTAAGAATAATTTTTGTTTCTTGATAAGCGTCAATTCAGTTACACTGTGTTTTTAAGTTTTATTTTTATGATAAATGAAAGGAAATAAATAAATTGTCGTGTTCTCAAGATTTTTTTTAGGAATGAAAGTAAAAAAAAGGAAAGATTAGAAGGTAAAGTTTATACATTTTATTCAGTAAAACAATGTGGTCATATTTGGGGTGATCGTAAAGTAAAATAAATACTTTCCTTTATTTTACTTTACTTTTTTTTACATTACTTTTTTTACTTTAATTTTAAACTCGAGAACAGACTAATGGGTTCAAAATAACCTTAACCTTCTATGCTTATTACATTGCACGATGATTACAAGGCGAAAAGAGATGTTTAGACAAGGCTATTAATAGAATTGACTTCCCTTAATGGACCTGACATAAATAATTATATTGTTACGTTTGACAACTTATTATATTGATACAAAGTTTGTCATTTATTTCATTTGTCTAGAATTCTCCTTTTGTTCGTATCCGATAAAGACTACGATAAAGCTACAGGATGCAATTTGCTTGGCAAAACTAAAAGTTTCAGAGATGTCTGTATCTGGGGCGGAGGGACCATAGATGCCGGTGGGTATTGGTCCACCTATAATAGTCCCATAGCCGAGACTTTCATATAATTCTAGTTAAATGTTTGATATTAAGGTTGTTAAGATTTCGATCCTTATCTTGTTTGAAACACGATATCGATCTTGTATAGGATCTAAACGCATAAAATTTTAATAAAATCTCGATCTTGATCTTAAAATCTTAGATTCTTTGTACGATCCAATTCTACTCTTCTACGATTTGAGAACAAAAAAACTATACATATATTAAGTTTGTTAAAATAATCAACAATATAAAGTGTCTAACCAGTTAAAAAATTAAACAAATCTTTAATATATAATAAAAAAGAAGCCTTAAATGCCAAATGGTGAAGTAATGACCCTTAGATGGGTTAACCTCTTTGATTTCAACCGTTAGATCAAATCGATGATGTCATCAAACACTATTTTCATTTTACACCCTTTTAAAATACATAATTACATTCTCTATTTAATTCTCATCTCTACTAAAATAAAAACAAAATTCCAATTTACTTAAAAAAAATCACTCAATTTGAACTATAATTTACCTTATTGTTATTTTAAAATATTCTAATAAAAAATATTAAAACATGTGTGTAAACGTAAAAGTGTTTATGTTATTATAACTATAAACAATATGTGTATAAACATAAAAGTGTATATATTATTATAAGTATAACATTGTATTTTCATAATAACTTAAAATCGATTCAATTTTTATTTTTTTCCGCGCTATCGCGGGACAATAATCTAGTATTTTTTATAAAATATTTTAGTTTTACCCACGAACACGTGTGAATCGAAATCAATATTAACTCAAATAAGTGATCTATATCTATACGACTTTTATTACACCCGTTTTATCAAGTTCAAATAGTAAAAAATCAATGATTTTAACAAAATTTTGTCAGAAAAAAGTGAAAATAATATTTCTAATTTTCTGTCATGTGTAACTAACTATTCATTAAAAGCGTCCGGTTGATGCCATAAGTCATCATTCCCAACGTGAATGTGTATTTATTATCACAATAAACCAATTTTTCCCGTGCAATCGGCTATGGACGGATTAAATTTACTTTTAGAAAAGGTTGTAAGAATTTGTATTTCTTGACAAATTTAATATATGAATGGATTTCAAATAACCTAGCACACTCATTACATTGTCTCTAAAAATACTAAGACTAAAACAATTGTTTTCTAGGACAAGGGTATTCGAGTTACCCGGCCTCCGATGTACTTGGCATCAGTTATTTGACATTATTGGCAAGTTAATGTTGATATGAGTTTTGTCATTTATTTTCTCTAGAAATCTCCTTTTGTTTGTACTCAATAAAGACTAGCAATAAAACTATAGATGCAACATGTTCTTGCCAAAAGTATAACATCAACTTTTTTTAGTTATGAAGAATATCTTTATAATGCTTCATAAGCATCTTATTCTTACTTTGTATAATTATATACATATATATCCCTCTCATTTCAGCTGACATGGACATCGACATGAACATAAGGATCCGCAAAATGGAAAGCACGAAGAAATGATCACGAAAAAGGTAAATTAAAATTTAAACGTTTCACTCAATTCTATTACATCAATTATTTGCTAATGTTGTCGGTTAACGGGTTTGATATACTAATCTTTGATATAAGTTTTGACACCTTTAGTTTGTTTCAATGAATCGAATACTACAGCAATAAAACTTTAAATGCAAAATTTCCTTTGCAAAACTTACCATCAACTTTTTCTTTTGTAATGAAGAATATATATATATATATATATATGGGTGTGTTCAAATAGAAACCACTAAAATTATGAACTACTTTTTAACCATTCATATAAAACCTACTTTAAAATTCGAGAGAATGTCACAAATCGTCCTTGTGGTTAGGCTGTTTTTCACGTATCGTCCTTTTGACCTTTTTTTTAGCATTAACCGTCCTTTAAATATGTATTTTTATCACCGGCGGTCCTTTCTCCACTTAAAAAGACTAAAATACCCTCTCTTTTTATATTTTTTATTTTTCTTATATTTTAAATTAATATATACCCAGATCTTCATCACTATCATATCCATCCCAGATTTTCTTATTTTCTTTCAAGGAATCATACACATCATCATCGGATTTTTTTTCATAACCCAAAACAAAATACCCAAATCAAACATCATACAACTTCTATCCACCATAAAAATCAAGAAAAGCATACATTCGATGAAAGCAAAAAAAAAAGTAACACTAAAATAAGATCATATGATTTTAATCATCTATCTTGTTTTTTCTTAACCCAAAACAAAATACCCTATTTGCACAAATCAAAGAAGATGAAGAATCACACACCACTCAAACCATCACATATATACTCTGCAACTTCTACGACCATCGAATTTTACAGCCTCGCCAGTTGCGATCCGCCGCCACCAGATCCGTTAAACCGACGCAAGATCTTTCTTCCGTCTTCCCGCCGTAACCCCCATCAGTTTCGCTTTTCCTTTTTCTTGGTTTCCTTGGCACCACCACCAGATCCGGATAGATCTAATTCCGATTAAAGTTCGTGATATGATATTGGGTTTAAGCATGAATTTGAATTCGTTTGATGTTAATTCTTTGATTGGTGGCTGTAAATGGTGGAAATGGTGGGTATAAATGGTGGAAATGGTGGTAATTCTTTGATTAACTTTAAAAGTGTGGTATAGGCAGAGAGAGAGAGTGAGATATATAAATTACTTTTTTGTATATAATAATAATAATAATAAGAAAATCTGGGATGGATATGATAGTGATGAAGATCTGGGTATATATTAATTTAAAATATAAGAAAAATAAAAAATATAAAAAGAGAGGGTATTTTAGTCTTTTTAAGTGGAGAAAGGACCGTCGGTGATAAAAATACATATTTAAAGGACGGTTAATGCTAAAAAAAGGTCAAAAGGACGATACGTGAAAAACAGCCTAACCACAAGGACGATTTGTGACATTCTCTCTTAAAATTCTAATTAAATTATCTAGAGTATAACTAGGTTTTAGAAAAAACTAAATACGAACAAGCCTTTAATTATTTTTTCGACGAGCACCCACATGATATAGTTTTGACAATTTTTTTTGTGGGTTTTAGTATATACACCAGTGTATATACTAATTCACCAAAAACACATTTGAACCATATATTTATAAATAAATACATATGTATGCACAAATGAATACACTTCTATTTAAAATATTATTTGGGAGAATAATTGCTTCCCCTTTCATTAAACCCTTTCATTAAACATAATGTCAATATATATATATATATATATATATATATATATATATATATATATATATATATATATATATATATATATATATATATAATGCAAACCCTAATAAGGATTACGCCCTAGACTATTACATGAAACTTTACATGGGCTTAATAATGCATAATAAACCATACAATATATTTAAGATGCCCCCACAGTTTGAGCGGGAGGAGAGCGAACGCTTAAACTGGACCGAAAATCAAGAAACAGTGGGGATGGCAAGCATTTGGTGAAGATGTCGGCATATTGATATCGAGATGGAACACGCAAAACGTGAACATGACCGGCAAAAACCTTGTCCCGAACAAAGTGAATATCTATCTCAATATGTTGATGCACATGATTAGCCGACATATACATAGCACTAACATTGTCACAAAAAATAATAGAAGGAGTCGAGAGAGGATTATCCAGTTCTCGAAGCAGATTTCGTAACCAGGACATTTCGACAACGACATTAGCAACCCCACGATATTCAGCCTCAGCACTAGAATTGCGGGGCAGTAGCTGTGGGATACACCGGTTGCGGCGCAGTAGGCTGGAATTGCGGGGAAGTAGTTGTGTGATACATCGGTTGCGGCGCAGTAGGCTGCAATTGCGGCGCAGCGGCAAAGCTATAAGGCCACGGTGGCAGGTAAAAGTACCCACCAACGAGCTGCCTATTCGGGTTCAGTGATGGCACAGAGACATGGGCAGCAGTGGTATTATTGCGGTTAGGGTTGGTGGTACGGTTAAGGTGGGTGTTACGGTTGGTATTATTGTAGGTGTTATTCGGGTTTGCACATCTTCTAGGATCATTGGAGTTCTTATGTAGGAATTTGAAACATTCACCATAAGAACAATTACCTCGTGCAAAATTACGACAAACGTTAGGTGCAAAAGGACGAAAGTTATTGTTGGTATTGTTACCTCTTGCGTATAAAATTGTAGGAGATGATGAGGTATCAGCCGATGGACCTTTGGTTTTAGCAAACCCGGTTTCTTCCAAGAGTAACATGGTACGAGCGTTTGTGAACGAAGGTAATGGTCGAGTATGACGAATCATTGTCACAACGCTTACATATTTTTCGGATAGGCCGTTGATCATATGCATAACAAGCATCCTTTCCTCAATCGGTTGACCGATATTTTCTAGCAAATCATAGATTACCTTTAACTTTTGACAGTAGTCAGTAATAGAGAGATCACCTAGGGTGGTGTTTCGGAGATCTTCGGGAAGTTGAATTTCCCTTGCGTCCTTATTGCTGTGAAACAAATCTTCTAGGGCCGTCCATAACTGCCTCGTCGTCTCGCCTTTTTTCATTACCATCTGCAGTAATGATTTTCTAATGGTGTTGTAGATCCACATGCTGATGAGGTATCGCGTCTCTGCCATCCTTTATCACCCGGCCCTGTAGGGAGGGTTGTACCATCAAGAAAGCCATCTACTTCCCATGCGTTGCAGTGCATCTCAACATAATCTTCCATTGAGTGAAGTTATGTTCTTCCATATCGAGCTTGATTGGAATAAAAGATTTGATATTGGTGACGCCGAAAATTTTGTCATCTTCAGAGCTGCTTGCGTCTGCCATAGTGAAATTGCAATTGAAAAGAGAATGCGAATTAGGGTTTAAAAAAAAGAATGCGAATTAGGGTTGCAGATTATGCTTGCTCTGATACCATAATATATTATGGATTTGGGAGAATAATTATTTGCCCTTTCATTAAGCATAATGTCAATATATATATACAATACAAACCCTAATAAAGATTAAGCCCTAGACTATTACATGGGCTTAATAATGCATAATGAACCATACAATATATTTAAGACTATTCATCGGTGTATTAACTAGTTCGTGACCTACATTCTCATCATATATTCACCAGTGAATACATATGTATACACATGTGTATAAGATGATATTATCAGTATATATACATAGTTTTTGAAAATTTCAAAATCTGTAGTATATACACTAGTGTATATAAATTAAAAAAAATCATCAAAAATTTAAAAGTTTATATTTTTCCAAAAGAGAATTAAATACACGTTCTAACGTTATATTCTTTTATTTCGTAAAAGTTTATAGTTTAAAAGATATTTAATTTTGAAAATTAAGTGAGTTTTGTTATATTAATGGTTAAAAAGTAGTTCATATAGTTCCTAAATACTTAAGTGGTTCTCATTTGAAACCAACCATATATATATATATATATATATATATATATATATATATATATATATATATATATATATATATATATATATATATATATCTGTAT
>CAJVGC010000001.1:73561991-73657317 GCA_910822075.1 Senecio squalidus | reverse complement strand
CCCTCCCACCCCCCCCCCAATCAGCATCAGAATAAGCAGTAAGACTGAGAGTCTTCGAGGCATGTAAGTGTAAGCCATGATCTAAATTTCCGAGAATATATCAAAGTGTATGCTTGAGAGCGTTGAAGTGAGGCTCCCATGGGTCATGCATATATAAACCAATCTGTTGGACTACATATGAAATCTCGGGACGGGTGAGTGTAAGATACTGCAAAGCCCCAGCTAAACTGCGATATAATGAAGGATCGGTGACAGGTGGTCCGACAGGACCAAGCTTAGATCTCGTCTCAATTGGAGTACCGCAAGGCTTGCAGTTAGACATATGAGCTCGATCAAGTATGTCAATAGCATATTTCTTTCTGCTGAGATGAGAACATGCTCGTGCTCGTTCGATGAACGAGATGCCCAAAAAAATGTAAAGGTCCACAATTTGTCATAGAAAACTCGTTGCTAAGAGAGGTAATGATACGTCGAACGAGACTATCAGACGATCTTGTGAGAACAATGTCATCGACATATAGTAGCAGATAAGCCATATCAGATCCATATCGGTACACAAACAACGAGGAATCAGATTTGCTTTGACAAAACCCAATTTTAGATACATAGGTTGCAAACCGTTGATACCAAGCTCGAGGTGCTTGTTTAAGGCCATACAAAGAGATCAAAACCAAAAAGCAACTTATCTAAAAGCATATACAGAAAAGTGTTAAGTTCTTCTTTAAATATTAATCTACAGTTATTATAATGACAAATGCAAAAAATGATGATAATCAAGTTTATGTGGATAAGAATCATGTTTGAAGTAGAACTTGTGAATTTGTCATGAGTTAGGGACTAGCTTACATGATCAATTCAAGCACCTAGTTATCAAATGATGATTAATTTTGAGTTGATTGGAAATTAATTACTGTTAAATTTTATTAGTTCTAAGCTCGTCTACTAATACTGTAAACTGAATGTCGCAAATAAGGCATTGGTCTAGGTAATCAGCATCCATACGGTTCCATAAATATCACTCTGGTCGATTTGAGACCAAAACGTATCAAGAACACAGGGAGGGAAAGAGGCATAAAAGAAGAAATGAAATGTGCCTAACAAAAGAACATGAAATTGGATGGTAGAGATAGGCTAAAAAAATCTTATCTTTCTTTTAGGAGATTCTTTCACTTTTTCACTATTAGATCATGAAGTCCGTTTTATCATATATGAAATACAACATATAGTTTCTAATTAGTACCTTATACATAATTACGATCGAGATGAACCATTACTAAGGTGGCATAGAGGAAACGACCCCTCAAGTACTCATAGATGTCTCGAATTCGAACCTCCATAGGTAAAAATCTTAGAGTACTCAAAGAAAGGTTCGAAACATGGGTACTATAGTTAATCTATGTATATCTTAGTAGAAATACTTGTTCTTTCTGAATAACTCGAACATAAAATACTTGTTCTTTCCTAATAACCCGAACATGAATTTGTATCACATATTTAGACACATAATCATGGATTTGTATGTTATAATTCTACGAGTCGTACAATGGTTCTTTAAAGTTAGTTGTTTTGAAATTACATATTTACATCATGAAATCTATAGAACCTTTGTATGTTATTCACCAAGCTTAAATTGTTAGAATAACCATATGTTAAGATATCTTGTTATAAAACAACAAGATGATTAAATTTAAACAGTATGGGAATGAAGTATAAACATTAAGTCAAAATTTAATTAAAATTAAAGTCCTTAGATTAATTAGAGCAAATAGGGGGATGTAGCTCAAATGGTAGAGCGCTCGCTTTGCATGCGAGAGGTACAGGGTTCGATCCCCTGCATCTCCATTTTAGCATGATTAAGTTTTTTGACTAGAGAACATTAAACGAACCAGAAGATCTATTCTTTAAGTCGTGCAAACGGTAATTTATTATTTTTGCATGATTGAGTTTTTTGACTTGAAAACGTCAAACAAACTTACAAACAATAACATCTATTTTTAAGTCGTGCAAACGGTAATTTGTTTTTTGGGTAAATGTTCGAATTTGAGTTGTGATAGAGAAGTATTTACTCTGGATCGAGTAATCAATCCAATTGTATTTTGTTAGTGTTTAAACATAAACATGAAACAGCATACAAACTAGGATAACGGGGAACCTTTTTTTTATGAATTATAATGAAAACTAAATAAACAAATTCCTTTTTTATGTATTAAACAAAAATCAAATATTAGATAAACAACGACAACAATAACTAGTGTTATAAAACATGTATAGTTAGTATTTGGTGATGGTGCATCTCTTCTTCATCAGCGCCTCTACTGATCACTAGTACGTCATCTCCACATTTATATCGACATTATTATTTTGTGTAGGCAAAGAAACAATCGAGGCACATTTTGTCTACTTAACTTGCGGACATAGTCACCAACAATTGCCATCTCTGGTTACCTTATGCGTTTTGGTAGTTTAAAAGAAACAAAATGGTTAAGTCCATCATTACAAACAATCGTAATACTCCAGGTATATGAGAAAATGATGTTGGTATCACATGATATCCATCACCAATAACAACTATTATCGATAGGCAAACTATGACGTAAACAAACATTCATATATTTCATATCGATAAAAAAACAATAAAAACGTATGATGTAAACTCTAACATCATATTGTTAACAAGTATGACAGTGAACAAAACAAACACACAGTGGAAGAATTTTTTTGTTTCATTATAATAACAATTTTAAATAAAAATTAAGATTGTCAAAACACAAACGCCGTAACATGAAGAATCATCAAAAGACTTAGTTTTCACCACGGGAACAGTCCACACAATATAACAGCGAAACACAACTGTTGGTCTTTTCGAAACGAGCCATACTTGAATCAACGTGTTTACCTTCAAATCAGCCTCACTAATAGTTACTCCAGTTCCCCTTCAACACATAATTCTGATTCTATCTTGTTCCATATCTTGAATCCATTAGTTTCCTCGTACATTCTAAACCTTGGTTCCCAACACTCGCACCTTAATCTCGTGCTCTATATTACTTCCCAAAAACTCTTTCGGAACAGCCGTCAAGAAATCATCTGTCTTGAGGTGTTTAATAGAATATTCAAACCGGTTTTGGCCTTTGTCAAGATCAGAGTTGAACAAAGACTTCTGAAATCACCAACATCATATCCGAACCCTTCATATCATCAGCGATAAAACACCTTCAACCGTTTCAGTCACCTCGTTACTCACTCAACGCTTGAACCCACAACCTTGTTTACTGGTACTGTTGACGAAATTTGACGTCTAGACATACTCTTTTTCTTCTTTGATTCTCTAACCTTCCTAAGTTCGTGAGCAAAAAACTTCAACTTTTCGTTAACAAGTTCTTGAATCTCTTTAATATGGAAATCGAAGTCGTTCATGTCTGGATCAAATGAAGGAGCGTCGAGAGCTGAATTCGCCATCATCGTATGCTAACCGGTTTCTTGAATGTTATACGAATCAAACAAGAATGAAGGCAAATAAAGGTTGTCTTTGCGTATGTGTAATATTTGATTAGGTTTTCAGTTGGATATGAAAAACTAAATATTAGGAAATATATATAGCGTTAAGATTTGTAATAAATGCGTAATGTACATGTTGGATTAAATTATATTGATTCATGTTATTTACATACCTCCTGCAGATGATCCGGAGATGTTGTTGAATAGATTAGCCATCTATGATTCCCAAATTGAGATGATCGTGTTAGGATGGAGTAATTGAGAGAGAAACACTTAGTGTGTGTTTTATGGATATAAGGGATGAAGGTGAAAATGAGCCAACCCTTCTAAAGGTTTATCACATCCCTTTATATACACACTCAAATTAGGAGTGTGTATTATTTAGTCCCGTGGTGTTTTAATAAGTGTTACATTTAGCTCTCTTAGTTCCGATCACCCTAATGGGAAATCTATAGTGTCGGTAAGGTAAATACGTCATCGAATATTTACTAGACACAGATTTCAGTTAGCGTCAGTCATCATATTCAGTAAGGACAAATGATCAATGAGGGTCACAAATATATGGGTCCAACATTCTCCCACTTGACCGAGTAGATCATTTATCTATGAGTATTGTTAAGTCCGTACGAGATAATACTCATCTTTGTTTAAAACCGAAATCATAGTTGATAAGTACAGTCGTAGAGAAGAACATCTACTCAGGACCCCCAACTAGTCAAACTATGACTCAAATTCAAAACTGTATAAGCAATGATTAGACCAACTAAGACAAATTTTGTTATAATGTCCAACACGTTATGCGCATAAGGTGTAAATTAATAGACAAACAAAATCTGAATAAGGAGGAAAATTTTTTCATTAATAAATAATAATGACCAATAAGTACAACAATGCTATTAAATTAAGTCTTTTGTAAGCCCCATATTCGACACGTGTCCTACGAATATATTAGGAGGCAGACCTTTGGTCATCGGATCCGCTAGCATGTCATGTGTACTTATGTACTCAACACAAAGAACATTTTCCTCAACCCGTTCGCTGTACAAACAGATACTTTGTGTCAAGATACAGCCCAGCGCCAGTCGAACTGTTACTGTTCGAGAAAGTTACAGCAGCTGAGTTATCACAGTAAAGCTTCAATGGTCTAGAAATTGAGTTGACGAGTTTGAGTCCACTGATCAGGTTCCTTAACAACATCCCATGACAGGTTGCATTATTAACGGCAACATATTCAGCCATCATAGTAGACGTTGTGGTCAGTTTCTGTGTTATGACTCCGCATTGGTCCGCCAGCTAACATGAAAATATACCAGAAGTAGATTTATGGTCTTCTTTGCATTTAGCAAAGTCAGAATCAGAATAACTACTACTTCCAAGTTGTCACTTCTTCTATAAGTTAATTTTGTAGTCTTTTGGTCCCTTTCAGATATCGTAGAACCTTTTTAGCCGCTTTCCAGTGTGCTAATCCGGGGTTAGATAAGTAACGCCCAGCATACCAGCGATGTAAGCGATATTGGTCGAGTACAGACCTGAGCGTACATAATGCTCCCAACTACAGATGAGTAAGGTATCATCCTCATTTCAGCCTTCTCAGTTTCAGTGCTCGGAGTTTGATGAGGTCCAAATACGTCCCTTTAACTACCGGAGCCACAGTGGGTGTGCAGTGCTGCATGTTATAGCGTCTAGAATACGGTCAATATAAGCCACTTTGGGAAAGACCTAGAACACCATTGCGTCTATCTCGATTTATTTCGATACCTAAAACATAAGAGGCATCACCCCGAGATCTTTCATGTCGAAATTATGCGAAAGCATTCGCTTCGACTCATTGTAGCAAATCCAAGTTGTTACTTGCAAGTAGGATATCATCCACATACAAAACAAGGATAATGAAGTTACTCCCACTGATCTTGAGATAGGTGCATTGATCCACTTGATTCTTTAGGAAGCCATCAGATTTTACGACTTCATCAAATTTAAGGTACCATGTCGTGATGCTTGTTTCAACCCATATATCGATTTATTTAACTTGCAGACCATGTGCTCTTTACCTTCTGGAATAAATCCTTCAGGTTGCCGCATGTATACGTCTTCTTGCAAGTCACCATTTAGGAAAAGCGGTCTTGACATCCATCTGATGTAACTCTAAATCATAATGAGCTACGAGTGCCATGACGATCCTTAGGGAATCTTTACGAGAGACAGGGGAAAAGGTCTCTTGATAATCAATTCCTTCCTTTTGAGTAAAGCCTTTTGCAACCAGTCTGGCCTTATAGCGTTGTTTCCATTCGGGTCTAATTTGGTTTTGAACACCCATTTACATCCAATTACTTTGGATCCTTTAGTGAGTGGAACCAATACCCAAACGCCATTACGCTCCATGGATTTGAGCTCTTCAATCATGGCTTCAATCCATTTAGCGGCCTGATCACTATTCATAGCTTCTCGGTAAGAGGTTGGATCAGTAAGTTTCCCAATGTTTTCGACTTCAGCCAGATAAGTTTCGAAATCATCAAAATTAGTGTTTCTGCGAGCCCTTGATGATCTCCTGAGCTGAATTACGGGTTCTTCATGAGCAAGCGGTTCTTCGGCGTTTAGATTAGGAGGCATAGGAGGTTCAACCGGTTCATTAGGAGATCCAGGTATATCGGGAGCAGCGTTGGGTACAAGAGGAGTTATCGGAGGAATCATAATAACCGACGAGTGGTTTCCCCCCGCTTCTTGTACTTCTTGCAAATCTAAATCAGGATTTGTCGTGCTCCCACTGATCTCTGAATTTTCGAGGAAAGTGGCATGTTGCGTATCTATGATGCGGGTAGAGTGAGAAGGACAGTAAAACCGATAACCTTTTGAGTTCTCGGGATAACCAATAAAGAAACATGTAAGGGTTTTAGAATCCAGTTTCTTTAAGTTAGGGTTATAGACTTTTGCTTCGGCAGGACAGCCCCATACTTTCATATATTTTAGACTCGGTTTCCTACCTGTCCAGAGTTCATAAGGAGTTTTAGGGACAGATTTTGATGGAACCCTATTGAGTATATGAACAGCTGTTTTTAAGGCCTCAGTTCAAAGAAATTTGGGTAGGTTAGTGTTGGCGAGCATACTTCTCACCATGTCCATTAAAGTTCGGTTTCTCCTTTCAGCAACACCATTCTGTTGAGGAGAACCTGGCATGGTGTATTGGTTAATTATGCCCTGTTCCTTGCAAAAATTATAGAAAGGACCAGGAGCTTGACCAATATCAGTATGTTTACCGTAATACTCACCTCCCCTATCTGATCGGACATCTTATGATCAAGTTGGTTTTCAACCAAAGTTTTATAATCGACAAAAGTTTGTAAGGATTCAGATTTTTCTTTAATCAGATAAAGGTGCATATAACGTGAATAATCGTCAATGAATGTAATAAATGATGTATGTCCTGTTATTGATGCGGGATAGGGGCCACTAATATCAGTATGAATTATTTCCAACAAGTTGGAACATCTGGTGGCTCCTTTCTTATTCCCTTTAGCCATTTTGCCTTTAAGGCATTGAATACATGTTTCAAAATCACTAAAATCAAGAGAGGGTAAGATTCCTTCTTTTACGAGTCGTATCATGCGATCTCGTGAGATGTGGCCGAGACGTTTATGCCACAATGTGGAGGAATTCTCTGCTTGTTTAGGTGATTTTGTCTTTGTTTTAGTTATGTCATCAGTATTAAGAGACAACAAAGACTGTGAGAAATTATGATCTAGTTCTAATTTATACAGTAATCCATCCAAAAAACCACAACCAAACAATTCATTATTAAGAGTAAAAGTGATCTTGCCACAACCATGAGTAATTACATAACCTTCAAGATCAAGTCTAGATATAGATACAAGGTTCCGAGTAATTCTCGGTACATATAAGGTATCTATTAATCTAATACACTTTCCGGTATTCATATGTAAATTTAAGGTCCCCATGGCTTCGACATCTAAGAGATCACCATTTCCAACTCTAAGCTTTCTTTGGTCCTTTTGTAGCTTCTGGATTGTAAGGAATCCCTGTAATGAATTTGTCACATGGACCATAGAACCAGAGTCACCCCACCATGTATTAAATGGAACATCAGTAGTAAAGGAATCAAATATTACGTAAAGAATGTTACCTTTCTTAGCTAGCCATTCCTTGAATTTAGAGCAATCTTTCTGTCCGTGCCCTTTGGAGCGACAGAACTTGCAGTTATTATTTGAGGATTTAGGTCCAGAGGTAGAAGCACCATTATTTTGGACTTTGTTTTCAGTCTTATTACTGTAGTTACCTTTCCTCTTCTTGGGGTTTGAAGTGGTAGTAAGGTGAACAGCAGCTTCAGGTTGAATGTGCTTAAGACGATCTTCCTCTTGAACGCACATAGCAATCAGTTCACTTATCGACCATTTATCTTTCATAGCGTTATAATTCACTTTGAAAGTGTCGAACCGAGCAGGCAAGGAAGTCATTATGAAATGCACAAGAAAGCCATCTGAGACTTCCATTTCCAAGTTCTTAAGCTTGTGAGACATATCAACCATCTTCATTATGTGTTCACGGACACCATTAGAACCTTCATACTTAAGAGTCAGCATCTGTAGCATTAAACTACTCGCATTTGCCTTAGACGATCCCTTAAAGTGATCCTCAACAGATTTTAGGTAAGTTTTCACTTTGTCGTTATCAGGGATAGCTCCTCGAATGCTGGGATGAATTGAGTTCTTGACCATCATTAGGGACAGCCGATTCGCCCTTTCCCACTTCTCAAAGTCCGCTTTCTCTGTAGCAGTAGACTCAGCAGTAATAGCAGCGGGTTCATCATGGCGAATAGCATAGTCCATGTCGAGCATTCCCAGAGTTAGGTAAAGTGTATCCTTCCATGAAGTGAAATTAGCACCAGTAAGTGCCTCAATGCCGAAGTTTGGTACTGTAGTCGAGAATAAGGAGGATTTAAGATTATGATACGAATATTAGAAGATTTTATAGTGACAGAGTTAGCTATATAAGGCAGACTAAGTAATGTCCCTTAAAGTAATAGAACTAGAGTAATGTCTAAAATAAGTAGACCTAATAGTAATGTTCTAGAGACTAAGACCATATAAGTAATGAAGCTAGTGATAGGTAAGCCTATTAAAAAACACCAAAATAATAAGCTAAAGTAAGGCTCTACTTAGATGTTACATCACCTTTGGGCAGAAATAACTAATATCTAAGTAAAATTATGAGCATAAGGTTTATGCAACACTATGTTTGTCTTTTGACCTTTGGGCAACAAAATAGAACATCGTGTTTTAAGGCATAATAAGAATCCTTTTAAGCACACCAGTATATTAAATCACCTTTGGGCAGAATTAATATCCTACGTGTTTATTAGGCTAAAGGAAAAATGCAATCATAGAAATCACCTTTGACCTTTGGGCAACAAAAGATGAAAACATGAATATTAGTGCATAAGTATAACAAGGTCACATATAAATAAGGTGACTAAATAAGGTGACCACTACAAATAAGGCAGGGGTCAAGGGGGCTGCGCCCCCTTGCGGGGTTAAGGGGCAGCGCCCCTTACGGGGTCAAGGGGCTGAGCCCGATTTTAAAAATAAGGCAACCATTAAGACTTTTAAAAAACGACCAAATTAGGGTCTGTAGTCATCCGTACGGATGAGATTATATTCGTACGGATGAGCATTGATTCGTACGGATGTAAGTCCAGGTTCGTGCGGATGTAAGCCTAGGTTCGTACGGATGTAAGGTTTAAGTTCGTACGAATGTAAGCCTAGGTTCGCACGTATTAGCCCAGATTCGTACGGATCAACAGTTACGTTCGTGCGTATGAACATATCAGATTCGTACTAATGAACAAGTCAGGTTCGTACGAATGGGGCTTCATCCGTACGAACGAACAAATCAGGTTCGTACGAATTAGCCAATCAGATTCGTACTAATGAACAATTTAGGTTCGTACGAATAGGGCTTCATCCGTACGAACGAGCAAATTAGGTTCGTACGAATGAGCCTTCATTCGCACGAACGAAGTTCGTCGAAATTAGGGTTGCTGTCCAGCCGCCACCAGTCCAAAAAATCCCATTTTTCACCCAAAAATCAAAATCCGCCGGCCAAATAAGTTGCATAATTAATAATAGCAATAGCCAAGCGATAAATAAACATGAACCAATGGATAATCACGAGCCATTGGCTCTGATACCAGATGTTGGATTAAATTATATCGATTCATGTTATTTACATACCTCCTGCAGATGATCCGGAGATGTTGTTGAATAGATTAGCCATCTATGATTCCCAAATTGAGATGATCGTGTTAGGATGGAGTAATTGAGAGAGAAACACTTAGTGTGTGTTTTAGGATAAAAGGGATGAAGGTGAAAATGAGCCAACCCTTCTAAAGGTTTATCACATCCCTTTATATACACACTCAAATTAGGAGTGTGTATTATTTAGTCCCGTGGTGTTTAATAAGTGTTTACATTTAGCTCTCTTAGTTCCGATCACCTAATGGGAAATCTATAGTGTCGGTAAGGTAAATACGTCCATCGAATATTTACTAGACACAGATTTCAGTTAGCGTCAGTCATCATATCAGTAAGGACAAATGATCAATGAGGGTCACAAATAATATGGGTCAAACAAGCTTTTATTCGTTAAGATTTGTAATTGTTGTCCAATTGTTATCCGACTTTTACTATCAATAGTACTGGAAAAACAGGAGCAAGGGTTGTGGAGATAATTAATGTGATGACGTAATCTTTATAAATATTATTTTGTTGTTACTGTTGTTTGTGTCTATTACCATATTTCCATGATGACCATGTTAATTTAGTACAATATTACAAGGAGTGTGGCTTAAGAAAAGTGGTAGATTTTCTCGTGATATAAAAGAATGTCACAATTACATATATCCTGATTTAAACATTTAAAATAACATTTTTATCCGTTTAAACTTTAAAATAACAAAATTTTCCATTCTTATCGTTTAAATGGCATATTTATCCCTTTTTAAAACTTTAACTTAAATCAATTTATAATTTGATATAAAATAACTAAAATTCAACATCTTAAATTACAATCCATGTTATTAAAAAAGATAACATAAATGTTGGATAAAAGGATAACATAATTGTTGGATCACTAAAATAAAATTGAAAAGTAAATAGAACTTTCTTCCAAAAAATTGATACGTAGCATGCAAGTTATATCCCACAGGATGAAGACAAAAAAACCCATCAAAACTAAATTGATCTACATATGAGTCATCACCTAACTCCTCTAAAAAACCGTATTCTACGAACATTCATAGTAAGACAAGATTATACAAACTGTTTTTGGCCAAACAAAAATTTATAATAACAGAATAAAATATCAAAAAAATTAAGATATAAGTACACTTACTTCTTAAATCGCTTATCTAAATAGATTGCGATGTGAATATAATTAGATATTTGGATGTCAAGAAAAAATAAGTAGTTTATTGACAAGATTCATTTAGGCTCTTAATTAATAACAATGAATAATGTCGACATTTTCCGTAGCTTTGGCTCTCAATTTGGAGTAGAGAAAAGGGTACTTTTGTCAAATATATAATAATCTCTAAAATTGGGGAAATTTATTATTTTTAAATTTGAATGGGGAAATATGTTATTATGAACGTTTAATTGGGGATATTTGTAATAATGCAAAAAAGAATTGGTATACAGGCTTAAGGAAAGTGGTAAAATTGTTTAGGGTTAGTTGTCTAGAATTCCTATATACTTTATGTTTTGTTCCTTTCAGGCTATTCAATTATTTTATTCCCTACCTAGTCATTATAAGTTGTCAAGTTGTCTATTTTTTATTTTTCTTTCTAGCCTAATTTACAAAACAGTCCTTGTTGTTTGTATAATTATGAAAACTCGTCCCTAATTTAATTTTCTTTTACGAATATCATCCTTTATTCACTATTTTTTTTACGCTTTTAGTCCCTCATTTGTTAAACTTAACAATCAATATGTTAAAATAACAAAATTAATATTTTCCCTTAATATAAAATACTATCAACAAACGCGTCAACCTCTGCCCCATTTCGTCTTCGAATCCTGATAGATTTTGTAGAATCGAAAGGTTTGTTTCATTATCTTCGTTGTATTTTCCCCACACGTAACCGTCATTGTCTTCCATTTTAAGGATTTTGGGGGGTTTTTTTACACATTTTGTTTTTAATGGATCTTATGGATTTCGTAAATGGAAGACAATGACGGTTACAGTTGGCTAGAATATGACGAATATGATGAAACAAAACTTTTGATACTACTAAATCTAACACGATTAGAAATTGTAACGGGAAAAAGAGTGATGCATTCGTTGATAGTGTTTTATATTAAGGAAAAAATAGTAATTTATTTATTTTAAGATAATAATCGTTAAGTTTAACAAACAAGGGACTAAATTCGTAAGAAAATAGTGAAATAAATGACGATATTCGTAAAAGAAAATTAATTTAGGGACGAATTTTGAAATTATACAAACTACAAGGGTTTTTTGGTAAGTTAGTCTAAACAGAAAAGTTAAAAAAAGACAACTTGACAACTTATAATAACCAGATAAGGAATAAAATAGTTTGATGATTTGGAAGGGACAAAACAGAAAATACGTTGAGGTTCTAGGAAATTAACCCAATTGTTTATTTGATATATAGTGGTTTTCTTAATGGTCAATGTAAGCTATTAAGAATCAACAACTTGTATTCTCATAATATAAGGAATATATCATCTTATGGTTATGTTTAGAAGTGAGAAATAGGTGGGTTAAGTAGTTTATTTGGGAATGTGTCAACACGAGTAAATTATATAGTAGGATTTGAAATGGGTTCGGTTAAGTTGGGTTGAGGTCCAAATTACCTTCTACCGGTATGTACACAAGTTGTTGATCTCTCTACATGACCCTAACTGATTAGTATCATACCTTCACTCGTCTAGGTATCTTGTTTGTGGTTCAACAAGTGTTTTTTTTATATGCAAGAGTACCCATAATCCTTTCAATGCTACAACAAAGGTTTGAAATAGTGGTATAATTCTTATTTTTCCGTACGCTATTAGTTTGTTTGGATAATCAACTTTGTTATTTCATATTTCTTACGATTGAATGATACAATTAATGCTAACAAGTGTCCACTCAAATTAGTAATGCAGTTCGATCCAAATAGAAAATTGGTGATAGGGAAAGGAATGAAAATATCCACATTGAGCAAGAATAACCAGGGTAAACCATGGTTTATACCTCAATTAAGTGAGATTACATTTATACAGATTTGTAACGAAACATCCAATCCTCTCACTAGGCCTAATCCCGAATGATCGCATGCATGGTGTAGCTCGCTGAACCAATCCCCACATACAAAACAAAAGAAACTAATATAGTACTCGTGGGATTATAACATTCAGATCCACAAATATGTCTATGAGATACTAAAACGCAATGTAAATAACACGTTGGCGGGTTTGAAGCTAGTTGTTATAAAAAAAAATACAGTATATGTGAAGATTACCAAAAAAAATTGTTAACTTGTCAATGGATCATTATAGATACATTATATGAACTTACATCCCGATAACTACAGAATCTTGATCTGTTTATTCGTCAACCTTAGATTTTTAGAAAATTTTATTTCAAAAAAGATTTGTAACAAAGCTAACCCCAATTTTAGACACATGATTAGAACATTAATATGTTAGGTTATAAATTACAAACATTAAGTCAATATTTTGATTAGTTATTTAATCCTGTTACATCATTAAAATACAAAAGGGGGATGTAGCTCAAATGGTAGAGCGCTCGCTTTGCATGCGAGAGGTACAGGGTTCGATCCCCTGCATCTCCATTTTTTCTTTCAAAATGTCATTCACTCATTCTTATGCCTTTTGTATAGATAAATTAAGAGATTGTGTTAATTTCTCTTAATTTAGTGTAAGAAAGAATATATAATTATTTATTATTAGTTTTTTTTACTAATAATTTTTTTGAATTAAATAGAAGTGAAAGTAAAATGGTGAGTGTCTAAAACATTAAGACATGTTGTAATTACTTATACATTCATAAATAACTACTCATTATATTTCCGAAAACTTCTTTTTCTTAATTAATGTACACATTTCTAATACATCTAATAACTTGTTAACCATAACTCGTAAAGTGGTTGTTATCAACACTCAAAAACTAAAAAGGTTAATATCATATTTTTAAAATTGAGATTTTTTTGAAGTACATGATTGAAGATTACAAAATTTGAGTGCAGAATTTTCTTAAAGGATGCTATTTTTTCTACATATTTCGAGTTATGAACCGATAAGATCATACATTAGCTTATAAACCAATACTACAAATTAAAAGAAAACATATACTCTAATTTTTTATTCTAGAAACCCTTATATGATAAATGTACTATAAAAGATGAAAAATAGAAATGATTAATATCTTTGAACAAAAACATGTAATATAACCAACACATTTCAGTTACATGAATGGTACATTCAAATTAACCAGATAAGCTTAAATGCATGTTACGTAAAACCTGCAAAAAATTAATTTTCCTAATGATAATATTATTTCGATTAGGGGAAAAAAATTTAATACCTAATTAGTAAATTTCTAAATTTTATTCTACAATCAATGCCCATTAAATTATGGAAGCTAGTAACACCTTTAACTCTACTTTCCTATAAATACACACCCAAATTTTAATCTTCCCATCACAAAAACATTTATCTAAATCCAAAAAATATTTCTTAACCGATCAAAATATGAAAAATTTACGCTTGAATGTGCTTTTAGTTATGGTCATGGTGGTTGCATCGATGGAGGTCCATGGCTGGGAGATAACTACTCATATCGTGGGTGGTACGTTTGGTTGGGCTGTTCCACAAAGTCGTCTATTCTACGAAAGTGAATGGGGAAGTAAACGAACATTCTATGTGAATGACCGTCTCATTTTTAATTTCGCTACTGGAAACCATACTGTTGCGCAAGTGAAGGATTTTTTTGAATATGATGCATGCGATGCATCTAACGCTATTCAAATGTTTACCAACAGCCCTGCTACCGTTGAACTAAGCTTCACAGGAAAGAACTACTACATTTGTACCATAGAATCACATTGCCAGAAGGGTATGAAACTGGCAGTCACAGCCAATACTCACCAAGCTAACAACTCGACTCTGGCTTAATGTCATTGACTCTGTGAATTTATGAAATGGGATTATGAATTAATACTTTGTTTGTCTAAGGTCGTATCATTTCTGGTATTCATAAGTTGAAAATGTATTTCTTTTCGATCTGTTGAAAATGAAAGTTTAATGTAATATTATTTTTGTTTATGATTAAATTGTCATAACTAAATTTAATGCCATATTATTTTTGTTCTTGATTAAATTGTCATACCTAAATTTAATACAATATTTTTTTTGCTCTGGAATTACTTTATAAGTTAAAGACAACCAAAGGTATATCCACATATAGAATGTTTTATTTTTTTAATTATTATATATATATATATATATATATATATATATATATATATATATATATATATATATATATGATCCAATACAAACAATATAAACTCTACACACCAACAATTACGTTTTAAACAATTATTAAAAAATAGTAAAACGGAGTTTTTTTTCACTTTTTTCGAATAATCTTTCTAAAATACCTTCAGAATCTTTTTATGAAACAAAAAAATTTTTTTTTTTTCGGAAAAAAACGTAGATGTATTTTTTCGGTAGACGCATTTTTCTAATTTTACAAAAAAATGAAATCTACTCTTTTTCAAATATACATTTACTTTATGGATAAAACTGCATATTTTATTAATATTACAAAAAAATGAGTTAAAATACACCTTATACTTGAAAATGCATCAGCTTTTCCGCAAAAATGGATCCAAGTTTTTTAAAAATCAAAAATTTCGAAAAACAAATTATTTAATAAAATGATTCTATAGGTTATTTTAGGATGATACTTCGAAACAGTTTTGAGAAAAACATTTTTTATAATTTTTTAAATTAATTTTTTATTTAATTTTAGAGTGTTTTTACCGATATGTATTATAAGCATGAAGTATAGCGAAACCTCACCATCACTACAACAAAAAGATTAATTTTCCGCACTTTTTAGGACATATTTTCGCACTTAAAAGCATAGAAATTTAAGAAGTTCGCACTTGACTTGTGTGCGAGGAATATTGGCGTAACAAAATTCTTCACGCTATTAAATGTGAACATATGAGGTTTTTATTCACACTTGCAATTGTGAAGACTTTGGAATAATTTAAACCCTTTTAAGTGTGAAGATTTTGTGATAATTGTTCACACTTATAGGTGTGAAGATTTTGTTTCACACTTATAGGTGTGAAGATTTTGTGATAATTGTTCACACTTATAGGTGTGAGGGTAATTTATCACACTTCCAAGTGTGAAGATTTTCTAATAATTCTTCACATTTCCAAGTGTGAAGATTTTCTAATAATTCTTCACACTTCTATGTGTGAGCATTATGATTGTCACCCTCGAAAATGTTGAGAATTTAACATCATTCATCTCGCTTTTATGTGAGAATTTTACTATAAAATTTATATTTATAATATATATACTACAACAATATCGAAAAACAATAACAAAACAAAACATATGTAAAAGATTGATACTTTAATCGATCTTTAAAAAATATAATTGTCATACATGAATTAAGTAAACACTAAAATTCCAAAAAGATCTAAATACAAATATGGTAATATGAACATTGCAGCAGTCTTCGCGATGTATATAAACTTTGCTACCTTGGCATTCCCATGGCATGAACTCAACGGTTTCATGAAATCAAACTCCATAATGGTGAATGTATCACTGAGTTTCTGAAATAATTTAACTTTTGTTGCATCAATAAATAAGACAGAATAGCGGTTACTTTAGTTTTCAAAAGAGAATAGTAAAGTAGATAATTACCTTAATATCTCCACATTGCCAAATAAAAAAGGGTAAGCAAGGGCTTTCATTTGACCCGCCACATGCTCCTAAAGTGGAGTTGACCATCGAGTGATCAAAGCCTTCGATGTTTTCCAGGTCACGCCGACTTCTCCAAAGATCCTACATATTCATTTTCATTAAACATTAAAAGCTAAAAACGGAATATGCATTTCCCTTTCTGTTTTAACGGGAACGACAATAAACTTATATATACAGTACTTATCGGGAGAGACATTGCACAAGCCTTTAAAATTCCTTTACAAGGCATTATGCGCACATCTTCAGATAACATGGAATCAAGCATCGGTTTTTGCTCCTTTAAAACATTTCAAAATTATCGTATAAAAATTTGAAGCTTAGGTAGTTGCTACATGTGTATAATACTACTCTATATTTACCAAAACTGCAGATTCTGCCACGGAAGCATCCCCTCAGCACCAGAGTAAAACGACTCTGCTATCAAGCACCATGCATAATTCAATCTACTCATGTGGGTATGAAACATAAACAATTTCAAAACAACCTGCAAGATTTGTGGATTCGCCTGCACCATGGCTCGAAGAGCTTGGAACTGGAAACAGGAAACCAGATAGTTATGTATTAAGGTAAACTCTGAGTATATGAGTGTGTGTTTATGTGGTGAGCAAGTATGTGAATACCTGTGGACTGTTATGAAGAAAGTCGAGGTTGCCTGCACCACCAACGGGAGCATTAGCACCCATGTCGGGAAGACCCTACACCAAATGTAAGTTATTAATTAAAACCCTCGAGACGGAAAAATGGACATTGACAGTAAGACAGATACCAAAAATACCTGAGGAAAAAGATCCAAGGGGTTTGCATTCGGTCCAGCTGAAGGCACAACTGCTGGTTGCGTAGCTTGTGGCTGAGCTGGCGGATTTACAGCCTACACACCTGGCACTGGTGAAGCTCCAGCTGCTGGAGGAAGTTCAGCTGGCTCAGGAATACCCTGACGTGGTTATACAAAGTTAAGAAATATTATATACTGCATGCTAGTTTTAGAAAAGAGATTGAAAAGAGCATCAATAATATACTTCAGTAAACATAAACAAGAAGCTAATATGAGAATTATTAGTTAATAATATGATTAGCTGTCATATTGAAGAAATACTGATGGGGCATTCACAATAGGATCTGAAGCTGGAGTAGCTGAAGGAACAACTACAGGCTTGCAATTATATAAAAGCACGTTAAATATCCGAAATTGTACTCTGACAATTAGATAGTAGGTTATGCTTACTGTGTCACTGGTGGAGGAGCTTGAGTGACAGCTGGTGCAGGGGGAATGGCACTTGTCTGAGTTGCCTGCACGACAATAGGTTCAAAGCACATCATGCACAAACTACGGAAACAATAACGAGATAAACGAAGATGTAGATAAAACACACAACTTAACCTACATATACAGCCAGCAAAAAGTTTACAAAGCTAAAGATATTTTAATTTCTCTACTTGGAGTGGCCTATTGCAGATTCCAGCTTTAGAGTCTAGTTCTCTTGATTCTGGGAACGGCAATGGAGATTCGATACCCATATCTGCAAAAATATCTACCGTAGTTAGAGCCTTTCCCTGTGATCATTACCATCCAATAATAAAACAAATCATCAGTTACTTGATTTGTTTAACATTCTAAATCTAACAAACAAGAAATAAACAAGGTTTCCTACCTTTAGACGAGACTCCTCGTCCGATTCTTTTGATCTCCTTGAAGGTGTCTTATCCCTTGTCCTCTGCACAACTCTCTCTTCGATTTCTTTCCATTTCTTTGTAAGCGAACTTTTAACATTTTGGATAGAGGTTGTTTGTGTTGAAGTTGCATCTCTTGTATCAATTAGCGGAGAATTAAATTCATCCAATTGTGATTTTGTATCCTTCGTTTCGTATTCCTTTTCCATCAACCGTCGTCTAGTAACTCAAAAGTACAAACAGATTTGTATTTTGTAGCGAGAAAAAACATTAAAGTTCAGAAACTGTGGTAATGTATTTTACCTTGCATCAATAGCAATATTGAATAAGTACTGAAGCAAATCCTTTGCATCTCCCAATGCGTGTATCGTCTTCCATCGTCCAGCTAAGCCATCTCTTCTAAGTTTTGCTCTACAAACGAGATATAATTACACAGATGATTTAAACCAGACTATGGTTTAGACGGAAAAGAAGATAGTTACCTGTCCGGATCGATTTTGTCCTTTGGGTTGAGCTGAAACCGACAAAGATGAGAGAATGAAGTTGCTAAAAACATAAAGGAACAAATTGCAGAAAATAGTTTCATTAAGATATTTACCGGTAGTTTCACGTTTTGTGGCAACCTTGCGTGCTTCAAGCAAAAATGTACTAATATCTCACACTCAAATATCACTTCTTCGCCTTCCTAGTTGTAGCTTATTTGCAAAAATGGTTTCAAACTTTTAACAAGTTTTTTCATTCATTTCTACCACTAACAACACCAAGTTGAAATCAACTCCCTAAACAAACGGTCTAATAAACGAGTAAATATGTTCAACTATATCTCGTTTTGTAACTCCTATCAACAACATTAATTTCATGAAGTTTAACACAATGTAAAAACAAAATAATAACAAAATTAAACTTTAAACACATAACCTAACCATAGAAAACGAAATAAACACAAAATTGAATTCGAATCAATGAACAAAACAGTAGAAATCGATCCAGAATCGGTTTGATGATCACACTTCAAACAAATAACCTATAACAATTTGCCGAAAACGAGATTAACACAACATAAAACTTCAATGGATGAGTAAAACAAGTATAATTGATTGGAATCATGTTCATACTATAGTATCTAATTATCGAATTATCGAAACGTATAACAATGTACAGTTAAGCTACCTTGTGTTTATATGCCTCGACCTTAAACGCTTCTCCCATTGCTAATTGAGCACTTCTCCCATTGCTAATTGAGCACTTCTCCCATTGCTAATAAAGCAATAATCCTCACAACAAATATCAAATACTTATGGATGAATTAACGAATGATTACCTGTAGTTAGTTCAACCGGATCTGAATTTGACACGGAAAATGAACAGCCTAATGATCGAGCTTGATGTGTCTGACAGCTGAAGCTTCAATTTATCGATTCTACGAGAAAAGCTTCAAGTATAAGCGATAATTAGAGCAACATTAACGCACATAAATTCGAAATTCGTCATTTACCTTCAAATTAGGGCACATAAATTCGCAATTCGTCAGAGAAAACCTTCGAAATGATCAGAGCTTCATTTAAATGAAGAATTCAACTCTATTCACAAATCGTTTGCCGGAGAAATCAATTTGTGATCAGAGTAAGGGTCTGGGGTTTCTTTTAATTTTTAAATTTAGGGCTTTTTGAATGTCATGGGGTAGAATAGTGTTTACATAAAAAATAAAAAAAAAGTTATAATATAAGTTTTGTCATTTTATTACTTTTATTTCATTTAGTGTTATAATAAGCATTTTACAAAAAAGCTTTGTTATTTTATTACTTTTATTTCATCTAGTGTTATAATAAGCATTTTACAAAAAAAATATATGTTTTGTATCTATTCATGTTAAACATATGTATGTATTCGGACTTTTTAAACATAGCTCGAGCGCATAGTAGCATTATAATAAGCATTTTAAAAGAATAGAAACTATAATAGCTTACAGAAAAATGATAACATAAAATGATTTTGCGCGCACAAAAATAGTACTCTACGATAAGCATTTTATATATTCTTTCACAACCAAATGTGTGATAATAATTCTTTCACACCAAAACTTGTGATGAATTTTTATATTGTTCACACTTAGCGATGTGATAAAAATATATATTTTTTTTTCGCACCTAAAAATGTAAACATATTTTTTCACACTTATAAATGTGTTTTTTTTTTTAGGTTTTTTTGTATTCACAATTATAGGTGTCTTAAGAGTTTACACACTTAAAATTGTGAACATCACAAATTTTTTGTTCACGCCTTCATAGACCGCGAAGAAAAAAGTGCGAATAACTAACAATTTTGTTGTAGTGCATATATATATATATATATATATATATATATATATATTAATAAAATGGTTGACGGAAAGATTTGTCCAAAAGGCTCGTCGGAATAAATGTGACCACCGGAATATGCTAGCGGAAAACACAAGCTCCGAATATTACATACATTGGCTAAAAAAAATCAAAGTTTGTTACCTACTACAAGCACTATTTGAAAACTGGTATATACCCATGAATTTTTTTAACGAAACTGATATGTTGGAACTTTGGGACATAATTATGAGTGCATTTTGGATCCTCGTATATTTTTAATTATATTAATAATCAACTTTTTCAGATGGATTTTAGACGGAAAACCGACCTAATTTCGACGATCACATTTTTCATCGTAATTCTGTCGGAAACGACAACAAATTTTCGACGGACTTCCTACGGACCCTAAATTTCCCTCGACAATAGTACCATGTTGAGAAAATAAAAAAAATTAAAGATCCTATACCCTACGAAAACTTATGTATCATACAAACTTCTCAATTATTTGTAGGGTTAAGATCAAATGTATGCAACAACCTTTTCAATTTGTATCACTATAATCATTAGTATTTTTTTAATATTACGGTAAACAATGAACTTACCTGTTAAAATAGAAAATTTGTAAATTGAAACTCGTTACCTACAAGTCCTACTTGTTTTGGCTACTGGTTTTTCCGGCCAATATTTTGGACTACAACATTTTTTTCGGGCCACTATTTTCGGAGGCACCATTATCTTTTTGCCACAATATTCTGTGACAATATTGTCTGGAGTTCACTAGATTTCCGTAATACGTATGCAATAAATGCTATGTTTGGAAGGGTTTAAAAGGGGGCTTAACTCTCATTTGGTAGGAGTTTCTTTGAAGACCTTATTTGAAAAATAAGCTCATAAAATTTAAGCTTTTTTAAGTAGCTAAAATAAGTAGTTTGGGCTAATATTATGGTAAATTACATATATACCTTCATAAAATTTGTCTTATTATATAGTTATGTACTTTTTAGTCATTTCATATAACTTTAGCTACTTTCCACACATATCAACAAAAAAATAGCTCAAAATATAAGCCCCAACATTTAGCTTCAGCTACAAGCTACTAGCTCCAACTATAAGCTGTTTTTACCAAACATACCCAAAGTATAGGGAGATCTTTCCTTTGATCGGCTATCACGTTGAGATGCATTGATTCAACTTGGCATTATATCGAACACGTGGTGTAGGCGTATATTGACACCGAAAAATCGACCTAGCATGAATAGACTGACACTGTTTATACACAAAAAGAAACTTTTTTATTATAAGTTTGTGGTAGGATTAGCCGATGAAGCGCATAGTTCGCCAGACTCTTAACGAAACTAATTAAGATTTTTGCATTGTACGTCAACGAAACAGTTTAAGATTGGCCTTTTATGTGATCAAGATCATTAGAAAGTGAAAAGGGGATCCGAGTGTTTTTAATTGGGTCGGTTACTAAAGTATTTGTGAGTGAACGGGAACGGGTGTCGAGAACAAAATCATCGGTGAACGGAGCAGCGAGAATAAGGACGACGGAGGAAGCAATGGTTGACATTGTGGTTTTGTGTAAGAATTCACAAGTATATAATATTCCCTCATAGATCCCCAGGGTGTGGTCACGAGTCACAACCTCGTTGTGGAGTGAGAACGAGGCCGAGCACGGGTTCCACTTTGCGTACTCTTGTGTTGTATAGATATCAAAGACAACCATGAGAGGAACATACTATCAATACAAGGGCCGTAGTAGAATATGAAAGAATAAGGATTTCTATGAAAAATTAAGAGTTTCTCCAACTTTGTCTCTAAATCCAATATTTTCTCTCAATAATAATAATAATAATAATAGTAATAGTAATAGTAAATATTAATTTCAAAAAAATAAAACACTATTCACTAGGATTTTACTATGGCAATTGAACCTTGTTATGGAGTGAGAACAAGGTCGAGCACGGGTATCACTCTACGTGCTCTTGTGTTGTATAGATATCAAAGACAACCTAAGAGAAACATACTGCCAATACAAGGGACGTCAACACAATGCACGTAGTAGAATATGAAAGAATAAGAGTTTGTATGAGAAAAATAAGTGTTTCTCCAACTTTATTTCTAAACCAATATAATATTTTCTTTCACTACTACTACCACTACAAACTAACTGCCATTTACCGACTGTTATATTTTCTCACTAAAATACAAAAGAGTCATTAAAGATATTTTTTAAACTTGTTTTGACTTGAAATAAAAGTGTTAAAACTTGTCTGATCTCACGTGCCAGTCACATTTGGAAATAAAATGCCTAATAAGTAATATCTGCTACATTCTCTCTCTAGGCGATTCTTATCGCCGCCCATCCTCACCGTCTCCGACGAGCATCACTGTCTCCGACGAATATCACCATCTCCGACGAGTCTCACCATCTCCGTCAAGCCACACCGTCTCCGTCAAGCTGCTCCGTCGTGTTCAAGCCACTTCGCCGTGTTCAATCAGACCGTCTCTAGATCCAATTTTTCTTTCTTCATCGACCGTAATAATCTGAAGCTTCTCGCCGATCAATTTCAGGTTAAAATCAAACTCAAAACTTCAGGATATCTACTTTATTTCGATTCTACTAAGTAGAGCATACTAATTTTACTAACTTTTCGAATTAGGTTACGAGTTGTAACCTATTTTATTTTTTATTTTTTTTTTGAAAAATTAGTGCAATTAAGTTGAATATCGTTTAATTTGAGTCTGAACACACTTGGTTTTGCTTTTGTATTTTGTTGTGAGATGAACATACGCATTATATTTCGATCACGTAAGACCTTTACTTATGGATTTTATGTATCTAACTTCACAATTGGGCTCAATTACTTAATTAGGTTAGATTTTGTTTTTACTCTGCTAGGATACTTGTAACCTAATTTGAAAGTTTTGTAAAATTTGTGCAAAATATTGAGCATGAGTGTAATTGTTTTTTGATGTTGAATATCTTCGTTATTATGTAAGTAACAGAGGCATTGCATTTTGATAATATATGAACTTTACATATGGATTAGATTTATTATAACTTTATATTGGATGCATTTTGCACCATGATCTAGTTAACCATATGTATATGGCGTGCAATATCTTTTGGACTATGCTTTTGAGA
Source organism: Senecio squalidus (assembly GCA_910822075.1). Lineage (NCBI taxonomy): Eukaryota > Viridiplantae > Streptophyta > Magnoliopsida > Asterales > Asteraceae > Senecio > Senecio squalidus. The sequence goes on along the minus strand of CAJVGC010000001.1, from coordinate 73,633,615 downwards.
AATCAAGTCAACGTTGAAAATATTATGTTTGTGCACAGGGTATCGAATGAAGATCTTTCTTAGTTAATTATGTTACTAACTTTATTAATTGTTTTCACTTTTTTAAATAGGTTATGTTAAAGCTTCATAAAATATCTACTTGTTAAGTGCAAGAGTTGACATTATAGTGAATTTACACTAAGTGAGCAGAATGTTTCTCAAGAAGGTATTTATCTTCATCTATTAATGTTTTTCATTTTTTTGAATTTGGTCATTTTACATCATCAAAATCATGTTTATTCTTGTTACATAATACCTAAACATTTCCTTTGTATATAATGAAAATAAATTACAGGTTTACTAAAATAAGGTTCAAGGTCACACTTTGAAATAAGCTATTTGGAATCTGGAAAGTAATGACGGATTGTGGTTACATTTGACGAGATTAGAAAACCAATTGGAGATGACTCAAACGAGTTCACTAGCGTTCTAGTAACACTCGTGAAGATATCTCAGCATGTCTCAGTTGAAGGTCTACATTGGAGGATAATATCCGAAGATATGAAGAAGAGAAGACTTATGGAACGTTACATTGTTAAGGTGGTGTTTAGAATATATGTACAATGATTTTGAAAGTCATGAATATTTCTATAAATTATTAATTCTTTTAAAAAATTAATCTGTAGGAAAAGTTCTCTTTTGCTCCTGCTGAAACAAAACTGAAGTCTTAGAAATATATGAGCTAGAGGTTGTGGCTCGTGTTTCGGAAACTATTGAAAAGAAGATACTTATCGAGGTAATAATGTTTCCAACAAGTTTCTTTATTAATGTTTGAAGTTATGATTTTTGAATATGATACCAAAGATTCAAGAAGCCCACTCAGACGCTAAATAGCTGTTGAAGTGGGACTGTTTGCACATGTATATATAGTGTCCTCATAACCTTCTCATCAATTAATCTTTAATGCCATCCAAAAGGGAGCACAACTCAAATTTTTGCAGAAGTCAATTTCTTATGATCGTGAATTTGATTTTTCATATACTAGAGATTAATTGGTCTTGTAATTGTTTGAGTTTGACACCCTTCTTTATTTTATAATATATATCAAAAGGTACCTTGCAAAATGTTTTTGTACTCGAGGCCATATAAAGCAGTGTGATGGCAGTTTGTATAACCTGTGATCCATAGTGTGAACCGTTGGTGTGATCCATAAGTAATTTGCTTTTCTTTTTAAGAGTATTTTAGAAAGGTCTTACATTTATTTTTTGGCCATGTTGTTTTACTAACATACTTCGTTCGGTTTCCTTTCCAGTTGACCACTCTACATAGGCTCAGGGCATACCCTAAAATGGAGTATCTGGCAAAAAAATTCTTTTCATCCAACATCCACATATGTGGGTAAGTTCGGTAAGTTTTCATATCTGACCGTCTATTATAGTATCATCTGTAATACTAATTTTGCAACCAGAGAAGTATTGTTATCATGATTATTTAATGTTCCTAAAATGTCAAAGCAGTATTGTTTAGCACAGGTTGAAAAGCATCAGGTTGACCCGTAAGCATTTTTTACCCTTCTAAAATAATAAATACATTTAAGAGACTTGATCTTACAAACTAATGGTTGTAAAGATCCAGACTAGTTGAGCGGGTTGAGTAATTAGTCAAAACGAGAAATATTATGTGGTTCAAAGTGGGTGGCTGATTCCTATCTTATTGCAGTCTTGTTTACGTTTCACTGTAGGGATTTGTTCTTCAGCAACTTGAGTTGCCATGTTGCTTGATTTCCCTCTAAGTACTTTAAGTAAGTTTCTTCATACCTCTAAAATTCACTTACCACGATACATTGATTTCAGTCAATCCTTTAAGGGTCCAAAGAGTAAAAATATTTAGTACTAATAGGGATATGGGTAAATAGATTTAGTAACAATCATATTTCTGCCGGTGATTCACCGAGAAATGGATTTTTTAGGTTGAACCTTGCGACGATGCGAAGTGAATGGCAGATAATGCAACAAGCCTGTTTCATGGTGGTTGAAGTTTGGGGCGAAATAAGTAAAAATGGTTAGGTCCAATGGAGTGATTTTTTTTTGGATTATTGAGGTTTACTTTAGAATGAATATATAATGTATTACTTTTTACTTGTAGTTGGCTGGAGGAGTTTTAACTTTATATTTCTTGGCTTTTGATTTAAATAGCAATTGTTTTAATGTTTAATGCATTTTGTGTTTATGTTATGTGATATTTTTTATTTTAACATTATTAATTTATTATTATTATAATAAAAAATAAATGGAAAATATAGAAAATGAAAAAAATACGAGACTTTTACTGACTGATATTTCAGTAAGTAAAAGTCCTATTCTGAAAGTTTTAAAAACCTTTAATGACTGAAGTTGTTTAGTAACAAAAAGTTTTGAACCTTTTGCGACTGAAAATTAAGTCATAATAGACTTTTAGTGATGGTGTTAGTAGTGACTGATTTTTCTTCAGAAGGAGTAGCCCAAATGGTCTATTGTGACTGTTTTTAGACTTTTCCTGACACTTTTCTTCAGTCACTAAAAGTCATTTATCTTGTAGTGTACTAATAATAATAATAATTATTATTATTATTATTATTATTATTATAATAGTAATAATAATAATAATTGTAGTAGTAATAGTAAATATTAATCTTAAAAAAATGAAACACTATTTAGTATGATTTTACTATGGTAATTGATATTTTATTATGGTAATTGATATAGAGGAAAATATTTGTAGGAAACCCTCGCCCATGTTTTTGTGATATTTAAAAAAATGGTTGGAGGAGTCAAACTCTTTTTACCATATTTATACAATTCATAGTTTCTTCCAAAACTATCTTTATCCATTTAACTCATTATCAATAAATTTAATAGATTTGTATACCATATATTATTAATTATTATTAAATAAGTAAATGATTATCATATAAGATTCAAAATGTAATATATTTAAAGTATGAGTTTTATTAAATTGAATCTACTTGATACCGGTTTAGTATATATTTAATTAAACTTCAAATTTTCTTATATATTAAAAATGTAATTAATATAAATGAAAACACTTTTATAACTAGTGTGTATTAAATGCATTTGATAAATATATAAGGAAAATTGAAGTTCAATTAATGTGTAATAAATGCACTGAACTGTTACTCAGTGGATACCATTTAGCAAAATCCTTAAAGTAAGGCCTACCTATTAAAAAAAATGATTTAGTTAAAGATGATACACTACTAGAAAACTGTCATATACCGACAGATATTTCCGACGAAAAATATCCGTCGGTAATTTCCGACAAATTCCCGACAGGGTTTCGACGGATTGAAAGTTCAACAAAATTTTGGTGCGTCTCTAACGGATTTCTAACGGATTCATTATCCGTCGGAAATCCGTTAGAACCGTGTCAGAAATTACCGACGGATTACTGACGGTTCTTCAAATCTGTCGGGAATCCGTCGGAATCATCTTATTCCTTTATGTTCCGTCAGAAAGCCGTTAGAAAACAAAGAAAATTCCGACGGATTTCCGACGTACATTTTTAATTTAATAAAAGATTATTAAATATGAAATAATAAAAGTAAACTTTCTTTTACGATTAATAAACATTAATAGGCTCTTATTATATAGATATAGTATCTTATATTCATACTTATAAATAAACGAATGTATAAAAATAATTCACTTATAATATAATTTATTTTTTATATTAATTTCAACCTTATGTTTGTATCGAATAAATAAGATTTATTCTTATTCTACTTTTTTAGTTTAAATTTGTATTTACATTTAAAATTACTTAGAATTTTTTTTCTTTTTATATCTTTTACCAACTCCTAAACGCACCCCTTTCATGTTTCTCGACTTTCTCTCACATAAACACGAAATTTCCATATATTCTTAGAGACTCTATATTAAAGTCAAATAAAAAATATGCTCAGATCATGCATAGTATAATTTAGGTAAATCGTGTATATTCTTAGGGACTCTATATTAAAGTCAAATAAAAAATATGTAAAACAGTAAGTCGGGGGTTTTGTCACCGAAATGTCACTTTACTTAAACTACTAAAAACCGTTCACATAATTGATTCAGAAGAATCGAGAAGAAATTTGTTTGTTTAAAAACAAATGATTAAGAGATCATTCATTTAAACTAGTTCACATATACTACAGTTGCTAATTAATAACTAACGATATTGAATTACTTACGAGGTATTTAACTTGAACTCTCATTTCCCATTAAAACCTTAGTCTCTAATTTATAATCACCACTCTCATGTATAATTTATACGTTTGACAACTAAGTATTAAGCACCTAAGCTGATTATATGATTTAACCTTATAATACTTTCTCTCGAATAGCCTCTCAATTACCTAGTCCGATTTTCTTATAAACTAGATATTGACCTATCTAGTTCCTTTAACACTAGTTCCTCTCAAATACTATTGTCTTCAGATTAATTATAGACCGATTAATCATACTCATAAAACGTTTAATAAGTTTCACAAATTTCTCTCGAATAACGATGAGTTGTGTTGTCACTATACACACACTCACCTTTCATTTTATATAAAACGATTTGACAATGTTCTAAAACTTAATTGCATAGGGGTTTCAGGTTAAACATACAATCCAATTCAACATCTACGTTGCCAACTAACAACCTACATATATGATCACATCATCCAAGCAAATGAAAAGAAATTTAATTACTCATGATATAAGGTTTGTTACATTTATTGAGTTCCCGTCGGTGGTGTGATTACGTTATGTATTCGGTGGCTAAGTTTTGATTTTTGATTTTTATGGAGAGAAAATTTTAGAACCAACATAAATATAGAAAAATGTTTAGTGGGAACAATTCTTTTCTGCTTATATGCTTTACGGATGATATTACTTAGTTAACATAATTATATGTAAGTTATTTATCTAAATTATGCTATTAAGTTTTATTTGAATTTGAATTTGATTGACAAATTAAATTTCGAAAAATCAAATAAAAAAAAATTAGTTGAAATATTTAAATGTGTTAAGAAAAATGAGTAAGGAGTATTTAGTAATTTTCTATTGTTATGTATTTAAAAAAGATTAACATATATTTCTTAATAACTATTATGTACATATCTATATAATATATATTTTTCAGTTTAATTGTATATACAACTATATTTTAAAATTTTCTTGTGCGCTATAATAAAATTAAAGATAAGCCCGCTCATTTTGAACTTTGTAATGAACTTATCGAATATTTATGAGATCATGATAATTTAGAAAATTAGAAGTCAAATATGTAGTAAATTGTAATTTTTATTATGCATTATTATTTTCTGATGTATTAACATTAAGTATTATCCAAATCATTGTGTTAATTGCCTTTAATTTAGTGTAACAAGAATATATATAATTGTTTACTACTAGTTTTTATTATTTAAAATAATTTACTTAAATAAAAGTAATGTATGAAAGTAAATAAGTTGATATATTAATTTTGGAGTTGAGATTTTTGAAATATATAATTGGAGATCAGAAAATTAAAAAGCAAAGATCAAAAAATTAAAAAAAAATGCTTTTTTTAGCATATTTCGAATAATGAACCGATAAATTTATATATGAAAAGAATAAATGCTTTCCTCGAACAACATTTTGATGCAACGATCCAATAATAAGCTTATAAACCAACACCACTTAATTTGAAATAAAAAGTGAGGATAAATATAAACTCTAATTTTATGATAATTGTACTCTATAAAATAAAAACCAGAAATGATTAATATCTTTAACCGAAATATGTAATATCTTTAAATAGAAATAACTTAAATACCTAATTAGTTAATTACTAAATATTATTCTACAATCAATGCTCATTAAATTATGGAAGCTAGTAACACCTTTAACTTTTACATTCCTATAAATACACACCCAAATTTCAATCTTCTCATCACAAAAACATTAATCTAAATCTAAAAAATATTTTTTTAACCAATAGAAATATGGCAAAATTACACTTGAATGTGCTTTTGGTTATCGTCATGGTGGTTGCATCCATGGAGTTCCATGGCTCGGTGAGAACTCATATCGTGGGTGATTCGTTTGGTTGGGCTGTGCCACAAAACCCTATATACTACGAAGGCGTGTGGGCAAATAGCCAAATGTTCTTTCCTAATGACCGTCTCATTTTTAATTTCGCTACTGGAAACCATACTGTTGCACTAGTGAAGGGGTTCTTTGAGTATGATGCATGTGATGCATCTAACGCTATTCAAATGTTTACCGTCGGCCCTGCTACTGTTGAACTAAGCCACATAGGAAGACACTACCTCTTCTGTACCTTACATTGCCAGCAGGGTATGAAAGTGGTAGTCTATGCCAGTCCTCCCCATCCTCCCCAAGCTAACAACTCAAGTCTGGCTTAATATTGTCATTGACTTTGTGTATTTACGAAATGAGATAATGAATTAATACTTTGTTTGTATAAGGTCATATCACATTTCATCATTTCTGGTATTTATTAATTTGAAATTGTATTTCGTTTTTGTTGAAAATAAAATTTTAATGCAATATTAGTTTTGTTCTTGATTATATTGTCAAAACTAAATTTAATGCAATATTATTTTTGCTCTCAAACTACTTTTATAAGTTATTGACAATCAAACAAGTATTCAGAATTTCAGATAACAAACGTTTTAATATTGGAGCAAATTATCAATATAATCATCTATCACTTACACTTTACAAAAATAATCACCTAATTCGCGACAGATTTCTCGCGATATTTTTTTCGTCGCGAAAGTACACATATTTTAATCAGACCAATAAAAATTCGACACATTGTCGCGACACTATTCATTTCTCGCGTCAATATTCATTTTCGTGACGACGTGTCAGATTTTTATTGGTCTGATTTTGTTTTATATACTTCTCGCGATGATAAAGTGTCGGGAGAAATTCGTCGCGAATTAGGTGATTATTTTTGTAAAGTGTAAGTGATAGGTGATTATTTTGTTGATTAATTCTTTAATATTGTAATCATTATAAATGTTTATCATATATGCACTACTACATTTATGGTTATCTAGACCCATATATTTAGACCGGTAGAATTGTAATAGGTCTATATAATAAGTTCCGTCAAAACTAAAAGTGATAACAGGTCTTAATATGTCATGGGAACCGGTCTAAATGTGTTAAGAGGTCTAAAAAAGAAATGAGAGCGACTAAATTTAAATGAAGGGTCTAGATAATAATATATGAACCGGTCTAAATGTATCAAGAGGTCTAAAAAAGAATGAACCGGTCTAAATGTATCAAGAGGTCTAAAAAAGAATGAACCGGTCTAAATGTGTCAAGAGGTCTAAAAAAAGAAATGAGAGCGACTAAATTTAAATGACCGGTCTAAATGTATCAAGAGGTCTAGATAATAATATTATGAACCGGTCTAAATGTATCAAGAGGTCTAACAAAGAAATGAGGGGTCTAGATAGTAATATATGAACCGGTCTAAATGTATCAAGAGGTCTAGATAGAAAATGCAAACGACTAATTCTAAATCACGTGGTCTAGATAAGATTTTGTGGAGATTTTTAAACGTGGCCAGCAAAATTTCTCCTAAAAACTAGGTATTTTCTAACTTATATTCTCTATATCTATTATTGCTTGCATTTATTCAAAAATCAAAAAAAAAAAAAAACTCCATTAATGCTCTGTGAAAAGTGATTCTCTATTTTGAATTCAACTAGGATTTTTTCTAAGGTAATACTATTAAATACCATTTTTTATATTTTTTTGAGATAATTATATGTTTTTAAATTCATATTTGTGTTCATATGAAAATATGTTTGTTTCTCTCTGACCAAATCTTCTATATAATTGTCAGGAAATTGGTTTATTTCACAGGAAAATTTTGGACTTTGCATAATTCATTCAATATCACACAAGATAAATACGACATTCATTTGTGAAAGTAAGTGTTTTTTTCTTCTAAATCCTTTGAAAAACACAAATATTTTACATAACATTCATCTATTATTGTATAATTCATAACCCATTAGTTAAATACCCGTCCAAAATTAACCTAATAGAGGTTAATTTCGGATAGTCCCCATTTTGGGACTGTTTTTTGAATACATTGTCTCATTTAGGATGTGAATGTGTATTATCATTTGAGTATTATTTAAGAAAAAAAATCTTCAACATTTCCCTTTACTCCTACGAATATGAGTTTTACACGCATATTTAGGGAGTTAAGGAGAAATGTTGTCGATTTTTTTTCTTAAGTAATACTCAATGTGATGATACACATTCACATATGAGACAAAGTATTCAAAAAATGGGTTAGGATTTCCACATGAACCACATTTGTACATAATCATGTTATGTATAGCATCATGTTTTAATTAAGATATTTGTTTTTGTAAATTATAGATGGATCGGAGTAGATGGATGTATGAGATAGAACGTGTTACCAACGAATACATGGAAATGTTATCCAATTTCATTAAAGTTGCTGAGGATGATCGGATAAAGAGAAGAAGAACCATAATTAATTGTCCTTGCAAAAAATGTACAAATGGCCAGTGCTTTAGTGATTCTACCGTTATTAGAAATCATCTATTAGTAAACGGGTTTATGAGAGGGTATACTTGTTGGTCTTTTCATGGTGAATCGTTAGTTGATACAAATACATTTGTTTCTGACTGTAATAATAATGATGATGATTTATTCAAAAGTGATGATGATAATTTTGATAGGATGTTTAATGATTTGGAGGATAATGTTACTGAAGAAAATCATGATAAATTCCACCAATTGTTTGCTGATTCCGAAAAACCATTATATAGAGGTTGTACGAATTTTACCAAACTTTCTGCTGTGGTAAAATTATTTAACTTAAAAGCAAATAATGGTTGGAGTGACAAAAGTTTCACAAGCCTATTAGAGTTGTTGCGTGATATGCTCCCTGAAGATAACGAGTTGCCCATTTCAACATACCAAGCGAAAAAATTGATGTGTCCGATGGGTTTGGAAATAAAAAGAATACCTGCATGTCCAAATGATTGTATGTTATACATAAATGATGACGAATTCCTACATAAATGTAGGATATGTGGAACATCTAGGTATAAAAATAAAAAACTAATTGGACTTAATAGTGATGTTACGAAGAACGGACCCCCGGCTAAATTATTGTGGTATTTTCCAATTATACCAAGACTGCAAAGATTATTTGCAAATTCCAAAGACGCAAAATTGTTACGTTGGCATGCAGAGGAGCGTAAAAGGGATGGAAATCTACGACATGTGGCTGATTCACTTCAATGGAGAAATATTGATAACGATTTTGAAGATTTTGGAGATGAGATAAGAAATATACGGTTCGGACTCAGTTCAGATGGATTTAATCCTTTCGGAAATATGAGTAGTCGTCATAGCACTTGGCCGGTTCTTTTATGTATATACAATCTTCCACCATGGTTATGTATGAAACGGAAATACATCATGATGTCACTATTAATTCAAGGTCCGAAACAACCCGGAAACGACATTGATGTATATTTAGCTCCGTTAATTGATGACATGAAGAAATTATGGAGTGAGGGCGTAGAAGTATATGATGCGTACAAGAAAGAGTACTTCCAACTCCGGGCCATGATTTTTTGCACTATTAGTGATTTTCCAGCGTATGGTAATTTGTCAGGATACAGTACGAAAGGAAAAAAATGCATGTCCTGTTTGTGAAGACGATACTCACTCGATGCGGTTGAAAAATTGTAAAAAAACGGTATATATGGGACATCGAAGATCACTTCCAGAGAGTCATGTGTACCGTAAAAAGAAGGATTTATTTGATGGTAATATTGAGCTTAGAGAGCTACGTGCACCATTAGATGGAGAAACTACTCTCTCTCGAGTTGCAGATTTAAACATTGTGTTGGGGAAAAAAAATAGTGCTCCTCCCACGGGTATTTGGAAAAAAAAGTCTATATTTTGGGAACTGGAAGTACTTGGTAGTGAGACATTGTCTTGATGTTATGCATATAGAGAAAAATGTTTGTGAGAGTTTGATAGGCTTGTTGTTAAACATTCCAGGGAAAACAAAAGATGGAATTAAAGTTCGAAAGGATATGGAATTAATGAAGATTAGACCAGAGCTTGCACCAAAGGATTTGCCGGGAAGGAAAACTTTGTATCTTCCGCCAGCCTGCTATACCATGTCGAAGGCCGAGAAAACTAAATTTTGTAAATGTTTAGATGGTGTTAAAGTTCCCTCCGGCTATTCTGCTAATATTAAGAAGTTAGTTTCAATGAAGGACTTGAAGTTGCTTGGTATGAAGTCACATGATTGTCATGTTTTAATGACACAAATGATTCCGATCGCAATTCGTGGAATATTACCCGATCGCATTCGACACACGATAACAAAACTTTGTTTGTTTTTCAACGTGATTCATTCGAAAGTGATTGATCCCGAGGTGTTAGATGAACATCAACGTGATATCATCTTAACTATTTGTGAACTTGAGATGTACTTTCCACCTTCTTTTTTCGATGTTATGGTTCACTTGGTTACTCATATCGTTGGAGAAATCAAGGCGTGCGGTCCAGTTTTCTTACGATACATGTATCCATTCGAAAGATACATGGCGGTCTTGAAAGGGTATGTAAGGAACCATCATCGACCAGAAGGTAGTATTGTTGAAGGATATGCTTCCGAGGAGGTGACAGAATTTTTCACAGACTATATTAAAGGTTTTAGAAGTATAGGGGTTCCGCAAAGTCGACATGAAGGTAGGCTTACCGGGCAGGGGACACTGGGCCGCAAAACGTGGGTGTCGAATGTACACGACTTACACGAGGCACATTTTACCGTTTTACAACACACGACATCTATCGCTCCATACATTTATGAACACAAATCATGGTTGAGAAAAGAAAATTTGTCAAAGAACTCGATATGGTTGGCCAGTGAACATAATAGAACATTTTCAGAATGGTTGAAAGACAAAGTTAAGAGTACACTTCCTAATGTTGATAAATCAATAGAAAATTTAGGATTTGGTCCTAGACATGTAGTAAGATATGAAGGCTACGACATTAACGGGTACACATTTTACACCAAAGAACAAGATGGAAAGAGTAGAGTGCAAAATAGCGGAGTAACTTTAATAGCCTCGTCGACCGAAGTATCCACGGTCAATCGTGAAGAAAGATCAAGGATTGCCAAAAACTCTTATTATGGTGTCATTCTAGAAATATGGGAATTGGATTATGGTTCGTTTGTTATACCTTTGTTCAAGTGTAAATGGGTCGATAACGGTACAGGTGTTAAAGTTGATGAAGATGGTTTTACAACTGTCAATCTCTCCACTAACGGTTATGTATCTGAACCGTTCATTCTAGCAAAACTGGCCACCCAAGTATTCTACATCGAGGACCCGAAAGATTCAAGATTCCACGTCGTCCAGTATGGAAAACGTCGTATAGTTGGTGTTGATAATGTTGTAGACGAGGAAGAATATGACCAATTTGACGAGTTACCTCCGTTTTCCGTCGGTATTGCACCTCTACATGCAGTTCTTAATGATACCGTGTACTTCAGAGATGACCACCACGAAGGACATGAAGTCTGATACAAATAATGATGGTAATAACTTAATACTATTAGTATTATTATTAATCAATTCTTATTAGTGATTTTATTTATTAAATTCAAGTTATCTAATACTTTATTTTTTCAGGAAAAATATGCAACAACAATAAATGAAGAACTTCGATAAAACGAAGACATGTTTTACTTTATTTAGACATTTTCTATGAATCATTTAATTTTTGGACTTGAATAATATTGACATATGTTTCATGTGAAGTTTTTTTTTTCTCTTATGTTTTTGCAATATTTTATTCGTGTTAGATATACATTGGGATTTAGACAATTAAAACGATTGTGGTCATTAAATCGAAACGAATTTAGGGTGTTTGTTTCGGCTTATGTAACCGGCTTATGAGCTTATGAAATTTTTCATAAGCTCATAAGCCCATTTTTTTTTCGGCTTATGAGCTTATCAACTTGAGTTTATGACTTCAAATATGTCATAAGCTCAACTTCATAAGCTCATAAGCCAAAAAAAATGGGTTATGAGCTTATGAAAAATTACATAAGTTCATAAGCCCGTTTAATAAGCCGAAACAAACACTCTCTAAGAATGCTAGAAAAATCGTATATATAAATTTTTAGATTTATATAAACTAAATATAAACATTAATAAAGTTGTTAAATAAAATTAAGATTAATCAAATAACTAAAATACTATATATGTTTCCTAATTCTAATCAAATTCAAATTATACCTATTTCACCTTAATATATGATAATATCCAGGGAACTAAAAAAAAAAAAAAAAAAACCCAAAAAGCCGCCAAAAAAATTACCCTCCTAAAAGAAACCGCTGTTGATTTTTCTAATTCTAATCAAATTCAAATCGTTACTGCACCATACCACCACAAACCGCTGTTAATCCCAGCGAGCCACAACACCTGCTGCTCCCAACCAGCGACCCACGACGTACACTGTTGCTGAACCAAAAACCAAACACTCGAGCACCTGTTGATACGCGACATCGAGCACAGCCATTGTCATATCCTACAAAGATGGTACATCTATGTTTAACCTTTTTTTTTTTAATCAAAATAAATTGCTAATTCATATATGTGTAAAAAAGACGATGAAAATGGCAGCGTGGTTGTTGTTAGACATGATTCAAGAACAGTAATGGCGGTTCAAGGTGTTAGTGCAGCAATGGCAGGTGGTGTTTCGGCTTTAGTTACAATGCCTTTGGATACAATTAAGACACGATTACAAGTTCTTGATAGTAGTGATGATAATAACGGAAGAAAAGGGCCGACTGTTGGGCAAACTGTGAGGAATTTAGTAAGGGAAGGTGGATGGACGGGTTTTTACAGAGAATGTTAAACCCGCTGATGTGAGGAATTTAGTATATGCATTTATTCCCTTATGAATTTTTCAAATTTAGTGATGTATATAAACAATTATTTACAGAAGTATGAAGGTTTCTCTTGGTTCTTGGCACGTCCATATTGAGTTAGCTGACTTTTTATACCCATGGTACAGTTGACTTTTATCATTCCCTCAACGACTATATATACCCTATTATGTATCTCATAAGCTCTTACACTGAGATTAACTCACTTGATTTACTTCAAACTTAAGTATAATGGAGTTTTCTTCTCTAAACAAAATACTTATCTTTGTTGTTCTCTTGTTCGCTACCGTCTCTACCATGCCACTACCCAAAGTCTATAGAGGTGTGTTTCAAGGCACCCGTGTTGGCTTCTATAGAGCCACCTGCCCAAAGGTTGAATCGATAGTCAAATCAGCGGTTCGATCTGCTGTCAAAGCCAACCCAACAGTTGCACCTGGTTTACTAAGAATGGCCTTCCATGACTGCTTTGTCAATGGTTGTGATGCATCTATATTACTTAACGGGACATCGACTGAGAAAACTGCTCGCCCCAACCTCCAGTTAACAGGCTTTGAAGTTATTGAGGCCGCAAAGTCCAAGCTCGAAAAAGCATGCCCTGGAGTTGTCTCTTGTTCTGATATTCTTGTTCTTGCTGCCCGTGATTCTGTCGTCCAGGTAATTATATGCATGCATGTTTTATTAAAACCTGGTCATGGTGTTAAATGCTTAATTTTTGACTTTATAAAGATGTGTTTCCAACATTTGTGCAGACCGGTGGACGTTACTGGGAGGTGCCATTGGGGCGTAGAGATGGATTGGTTTCAAGAGCATCCGATACTGCGAACTTACCAGCATTAATGACCCTATGGAAATAGACCAAGAACCACTAAAAATAGAATCTTTCATCAATATCATAATTTAACTCTTAGCGGACATATACTTTAGGACTATGATTTTTAAGTCTTTAATTTAATACTTTTCTGTTTATTTTTCCGTTTTTCGTTTTTGCGTTGATTACCTTTTAACTGATGAACACTTATTCTGCTTATTTTTTTAAGGACCAAAACAACGGTATAGGTGAGAACAGACGACGGAAAAAAAGAGGACCTAACAAACGTACAGAAAAATCTCTTGTTCCGCTTGAAGTGCAATTTGACAAAAATGGCAAAGCTATTGGTGAATTCCAAAGGGTTTTTTCTACTTATGTAGCGGCTACTACGAGGTGTAGGATTAGTTATCTATTAGATGACTGGAAAAAAGTACCCGACGAAGAGAAAGATGCATTATGGCTGGACATCAAGGTAATATTCTTAAAATGATAGTTTCCTTTTTTATTTAATATATAGTCATTATTGAAGTTTCATTTCTACATCATTCAGGATCATTATAACATTAGAGATGATTTTGCGAAGGAAACAACGCTTCTTCATTGCGGCTCGGCTTTTAAGAGATTCAAGACAAAACTAAGAAAATATATGGACAATGATCAACTTCCTTATATTGAAGAAAACGAATACAGTTTTATAACAACGGAGAAATGGGAGGAGTTCTGCGAGAAGGAAAATAAACCCGACAAAAGAGTAAGTTTGAGGTACTTATATTATTACGAGTATAAATTTGGATTGTGATACTGTTTCTAATACGTTCTTTACTCCTATGTAAAGGCACAACGGGAACAAGGGAGGTTAAATGCGTTGAAGCAAAAGAATTATGCTCATTTAGGCAGATCAGGATACCGTGGCCACATAAAAAAGTGGGAGAAAGAGAAAAATGATCCGAATAAGCGGACAATTTACCACGATATCGATGATACTCCTACAAGGCACTGGGTGTTGAGTAGGACGAAGCCCAATGAAGAAGGAAAGAGGGCATTATGTCCCGATACGAATCCTACACTTATAGATAATATTGTAATATATTGGTTTGGTCTTAATGTTATTATTAACTTGTCAACTGTTATTGTTTATAATAGAATGTCTTGTTTTTCTCTTTAATTAATAGGTTAAGACGGATAAAGTTGGAGGAGATGCAATGAGAGAACATGTAGGAAAAGAGCACGGAGGTCGAAAAAGGGGAGTTGGGAGTCATATAGGCTATAAGAAAGACCTAGAAGGACGTAAAAGAAAGAAAGAAGAACAACAGGAAGAAGATCAATTTTTTGAAAAAGTAAAGGTTTTTGTGTGTGAGAAAGTAGAAGAGCGAGCTAAAGCACGTGAACCGGATACGACATCATTAGACGAACAAGTAGTGAATGAGAAAGTGATGAAAGAACGAGTGGTGCAAGAACGGGTAGTACTAGATCAGGGTTTGCAAAAACAACGGGTAGATGAACAAAGGGTGCAAAAACGAGGGGTGCTGGATTTGCAAGACATAAAGGTAGTTTTTTGTTCTTTTTAGTATAAAATCCCTTTACTAAATATTTCAATATGTTTATACACATATATAAATTCCGAAGTACTTTTCATGTTTGCTAATTGTTTACAGGAGGCTACAAAAATCGTTTTGTTCCACCCGCATAGTGTAGAGCCTATTGAGTGTGCTAGAGGAACGGTATATCCAACAACGACGGATACTTTAGTACATGGATTATATGTGATTCCTTGCTACATGAAGGTGTCGATAGACCGTGTTGTAAAAGAGTATGAAACCTTGAGGCTTCCAGTGCCGATTAAAGAATATCACTATAATACATTGAAGGAGGTGATAGGGACTTTTGTTCAATGGCCTCTCATGAAAATGTGTCGCAATACGAAGGTACAAGTGAAAAGTGTTTACTTTTATGGTTTATATGTTATAAATGTAATATTAGGTTTATAATGTTTATACATACTTATTTAGGCGTATTCAAATTATAGTTATGTAGTTGCTTTATGTCATTGATAAGATTTGTTCATGTCGTCAAAACGCAATTTTTAAATAGGGGATGGCGTCGATATCAAAAGTTAAAGATTCACCGAAACCAACATTGTTGGCTAAAAATGTCCACAATCATAAAGAGGTAAATGCTAACACTAAACCTTTTAGTTATACGCGGATTAATATTAACTATATCATATAAATTGAGAATATACCGTTGTGTTTACAGGTTTCCCCACGAATGAAAGGATTATCGGAGGCTAAAGAACAAAAGAAACTCAAGGTGCATGACGAGTTGGTTTTATTGGAAAATGTCATACCCAACAGAAACCGTGTACACGAAGCGTATACTCGGTGGATTACTAAAGATGATCCTACTACGGGACACATTTTTACTGCTCCCCCATGGATGTTTGGGCAACCAAAAGAGTTCTTATGTACAGTTGATGTTAACGATATTATGGCTCTTTGGAAGTATCGTTGGATGGATTGCAACGTTAACCTCATAGTTTCTTTCATGATGTAAGTTCATTTGTTTAATGTATGACCTACTTATAATTTGATTTCACGTTAATTTATATTTAATATTTTTTTTTTGTATTTCTAGCGGCCTACACAAGATGATGGAAATGTCATGTCGTAACTCATATGCGTTATTGAACCCCCACTTAATTCGGGACTCTGCAATCACTTCTCAGAAATCTAGTGTAATAGAGTATATGAAGAAAACATTCGACTCCAATAAAAATGATGCTTTCGCACCATATCTTCAAAAGTACTTAATCTAGATCCCTAAATTGCTTCATTATATTTGATTATGTATGTTCATCGTTTATGCTAACGAGTTTAAATTTCACCAGCGGTCATTGGGTGCTGTTTATTATATCTCCTAAACGGTATAGGGGGATTATTGTGGATTCATTAGTTATGAAACCAAATAATCAAAAGAAGACGGAGAATGATTTTTTGCTCACAGACTGTGTAGATGAGTAAGAAATTATATATTTTTTATTTTGGTATTAAATTAAATTGTTTCTATAAATTCTAACACAATTGTAACATTTCCTCTAGGATCTTCCCGATTTGCTCCTGGAAAGTGGTTAAGGTAAATCATCGAACTATATATATTTGAAAAAAAATGATATTATTGTTGCAAGCTTAACATGTATATGTAATTGTGGTATTAAAATTAGTGCAATCAACAACCGGCTAATTGGCAATGCGGATATTATGTGCTCAACTGGATGTATTCTATAGTAAATCAATATCATGATGTTGCTGATATTAATAGAGTAAGAATATATAAGCTTTATTGTTTTTTTTGTGTGTATTTTTTCTTATATATTTGTTAGTTAGGTAACGATTTCTTATATATATATATATATATATATATATATATGTATCATTTATATTTTTTTTTACATATAGATCTCTTGGGATGAACGTGCGTTATCTAAAACGGAAATAGAAGATATAATTGAAAGGTGGCATATATTTTGTCCTTTTTAATCAGGTATATTCTAAACAACTCGTTACATATCTAAACCTATTTCCTTCTATGTTTACATTACCCTATATATGTCGTAAAAAGACTTCTATAATTCACTTTGGTGTTCGCAATACATTCATGTTTAGACTTTTTGAAGACTAAAAATGTTTATGTTGATCTTAATGTCTTTTAGGGACAAAGGAAACTCGAAGAGCCATCCTCGACAAGAAATTAAAAGTTTTTGGATCTATTAGTTTTTGGCACTTGAGATTTCATATCAAGTAGTTAGTTTTGTTTAATTTTGTTGAATATTATGTAGTAAATACGATTGGATTATGGTTTTGTATGTACGTGAACGTGTGTTAATACTTTGAATATTTTCATAATATATTTTCGTTTCAATAATAGCATTGAATTTTTTGTTTGGGTTATAAATTCTAGATTAATAATCTGTGATTTTAGATTTTGGAATTTATGAGGTCTAAAAGACATATTAACCGGTTTAAAAGAAAATATTAAGACCTGCTAAAAGAGGTCTAAAAGAAAATATTAAAGGTCTAAAAAGAATATGAATATGACATATTAACCGGTCTAAATGATATTCAAATTTGCCCCAAAAAATTAATAACAGGTCTAATTGATAATATCAACAGGTCTAATTGATAATATCAGGACCGGTTAGAGAACCGGTCTACATTACTTTTAAGCAAATAGACCTCTAACATCTAGACGTGTTCAATAACCGGTCTAACAAGCCTTTACAACCGGTCTAAATGATACTTTTTGTAGTAGTGATGTAATGTGTTTCTTTTATAAAATGCTTGACGGAAAGATGGTGTTGTCCAAAAGGCTCGTCAGATAAATGGTACCACTGAATATGCTTGCGGAAAACATAACCACCGAAGAACCCGCCAAAAAGGATAACCAACATGTATCCGGTTACCAAATCAGTAATATTACATACATTGACTAAAAAAAATCAAAGTTTACTACCTACTCTAGTATTCCCATAGCACATAACTCACATACATATCTTCTGACAAATGATAAGTATGTTGCATTTTAATGATCTGTGGTAAATTTCAGCTACTTTGTCAAACATATCTACGAAAAATAAAAGTTTCAGCTTCTAGTTCCAAATATAGGGTATGATTGGTAATTTGGTATGAGCTTTTAGTTTATACGCAAAACATTCAACAATAATAAAAAAAATTATTTTATTTTCCTTTGATACTAATAATTTATATGGAAAAAAATTTGTTTAATATAATAAGAAATACATGTTACCGATATTTTTAGATATTAATTTTATGTAGAAGTTTTAGATTTTTTTAAAAATAGAAGGGTTAATTACCTTTATTTAAATATCATTAAATTATTTAAAGTACAAAGAATAAAAATGAAATTAGTAAATGATCATCAAAATAACCTAATGGTCTAAATAAAAGATGAAAATCAATCTAATGATAGGTAATTTGTCACCTAACATTTTAGATTTCTCTTTTATCATATATAAAGATAAAGATATATTCTAGTACGATATATTAGTTTGGGCTAAGTGTATGAAAATGTAATAAACTTTGTCCGATTTGTTATTATATATACCCAACTCTCAAAACTTCTATTGTGTGTATTCAAGTCTTATTTTTTCACAAATAATGCAATTGACCAGATTTTTGCTAACGTGTAACCGATTTAAACATTGGATATTTTTCAAAAAAAAATCCGTTTCTTACATCATTTGGAAAAAACAAAAGTTGAGTACACACAATAGAGTTTTCAAAGTTGAATATATACAATAGAAAATTAGACAAAGTTTGTAACATTCTTATGCACTTAGCACTATTAGTTATTCAATTAGAGCAACTATTTTGGTTTTTTATAGACGATTATATGTAGTTTTCATTAATAAGAAATATTTAAATCATTCTATCATTAAACCAAATCACAAGTCTATTACATCGACACTTTGTTCAACTAAAGCAAATTCATAAAATTACTAGGTTAAGGTTTTGAATCTCATGGAACTTTTTGCAAGAGCGAGACACCATTTTTAACTCTTCTTTGTTTCAAGTTTCTCAAATACAAGCTCTATTATTATATTTGTGTTTAGTTTAATTATATTTATTGGTTTTTAACTATTTATATACACTTATATATACCCAACAAATTGATCTTGTCGACTTGAAATGTTATTTTCTTTTGTGTTACGTACAAGCTCTTTTAAGGCCCCACTAAAAGTCTCTGCTTTAGACCACTCTCTAACATCCAACTTATAATCAAATAAAATATTAAACTTTAATAAAATCTTAGTTAAGGTAACAAATTAAATAGATAACTTATAAATGCAGTCTTTACATTTAAATATATGGGAGAATTATGTTCACTATAATCCATTAATCAAATGACCTTTCTTACTTATCCCTAATTGTTTAGAATAATTAAATTAACATATATGTTTCTTAAGATAAATTATTTAACAATTAAAGCAAATTTACTTTTGCTAAATAAATGTATTATGAAAGTCTTAAATTCAAATCAAGAGTAAATTACCCAAATTGTCCTTGTGATTATACCCCATCCTCGGATTTCGTCTTTGTGGTTATAACCTATTCTCGAATTTCGTTATTTTCGAAAACGTTAATGATCCCTTTCTAAAAGAAAAGTAATATCGATTGTCCTTTTCTTGATGGCCGTTAAAAATTTTACTTAAGTCTTATAATGCGAGATGCACATGAGGGGAAACCTTATTTTTACCATTGAATTATTTAAATTTATTATCTCATTTATCCAATTAAACCCCTTACCAGCTTTAGTCCTGGACACACCTACATCCAAGGGCGAAGTCAGAACATTTTGTCAGTGGGTTCAACTTATACTTTTATATTTTAAGTTGATTAGTGACGCTTTAACATAATGTTCTCGGTTCACATAGCTTGTGTGCCTTCTAAGGCTTTGGTCATAATTTGAAATGATAAGTCCTAAGAGTTATTCTTTTTGCTATCTTAATTTTCTTAAGATAATTAGTCCCGTAAACCAAGGTGAACATCTCATATACACGAGTAAATGAGTTACATACTAAGTCTCTTGTTTAGGGCAAAAAAATCCTATTGAGCCTAAAAGCCCCAATCACCTAATATTCATCAATCTAGACTCTTAAGTCTTTAGTTTTCTTGGAGTATAATAACTTTATATTCATCATTCTTGACTTTAAAGTCTTTAGTTCCCATGGAGTGTATAATCACTATAAGTGTATGAGTACTTAAAAAAGAGTCCTATAGAATATCCAAAGTGATTCTAGGAATTGCTTACATGTCTAATTCCAAAATTTGTTCAAGAGTGAAAGTGTGAAACCTGGTGACACATCATGGGCTAAGATGTCGGGTTACAAAATAGAAATCAAAGACCAACGGAGGATGCTTCGGCTAGGCACACAAATCAGCAATTGAAGATAAAACACAAGTAATCGACAATCAGAAGAAGAAATAAATCAAAATCAGCATATCCATTACAAGATTTTGGGACTGAGTCGAAGAATTAGTTAAAAATTAGGGCAAAAAATAATTAGCGGGTTCATCTTAAACCAAATCAGTGGGTTCAATTAAATGATAAACACTAAATTTCAATTATTTGTCGATATAACTGCATCAGTCATTTGCATGATTCATAGTTTCGTTAATGATGTGCACAATCCACTTTAATTTTGAGTATCGTTTCCTTTTCCTAGTCGTTCTAGTGATTGTGTAGTTCTAGTTATAATGTTTTTCAGGACAATTATTTCTGAGCCTTGGAGTTGTCAAATTTTAAAAATAAAACATGGACAACTAAAGTTAGTTTTAAAAGAGTTTGTAAGAATAATTTTTGTTTCTTGATAAGCGTCAATTCATTTACACTGTGTTTTTAAGTTTTATTTTTATGATAAATGAAAGGAAATAAATAAATTGTCGTGTTCTCAAGATTTTTTTTAGGAATGAAAGTAAAAAAAAGGAAAGATTAGAAGGTAAAGTTTATACATTTTATTCAGTAAAACAATGTGGTCATATTTGGGGTGATCGAAAAGTAAAATAAATACTTTCCTTTATTTTACTTTACTTTTTTTTACATTACTTTTTTTACTTTAATTTTAAACTCGAGAACAAACTAATGGGTTCAAAATAACCTTAACCTTCTATGCTTATTACATTGCACGATGATTACAAGGCGAAAAGAGATGTTTAGACAAGGCTATTAATAGAATTGACTTCCCTTAATGGACCTGACATAAATAATTATATTGTTACGTTTGACAACTTATTATATTGATACAAAGTTTGTCATTTATTTCATTTGTCTAGAATTCTCCTTTGGTTCGTATCCGATAAAGACTACGATAAAGCTACAGGATGCAATTTGCTTGGCAAAACTAAAAGTTTCAGAGATGTCTGTATCTGGGGCGGAGGGACCATATATAGATGCCGGTGGGTATTGGTCCACCTATAATAGTCCCATAGCCGAGACTTTCATATAATTCTAGTTAAATGTTTGATATTAAGGTTGTTAAGATTTCGATCCTTATCTTGTTTGAAACACGATATCGATCTTGTATAGGATCTAAACGCATAAAATTTTAATAAAATCTCGATCTTGATCTTAAAATCTTAGATTCTTTGTACGATCCAATTCTACTCTTCTACGATTTGAGAACAAAAAAACTATACATATATTAAGTTTGTTAAATAATCAACAATATAAAGTGTCTAACCAGTTAAAAAATTAAACAAATCTTTAATATATAATAAAAAAGAAGCCTTAAATGCCAAATGGTGAAGTAATGACCCTTAGATGGGTTAACCTCTTTGATTTCAACCGTTAGATCAAATCGATGATGTCATCAAACACTATTTTCATTTTACACCCTTTTAAAATACATAATTACATTCTCTATTTAATTCTCATCTCTACTAAAATAAAAACAAAATTCCAATTTACTTAAAAAAAATCACTCAATTTGAACTATAATTTACCTTATTGTTATTTTAAAATATTCTAATAAAAAATATTAAAACATGTGTATAAACGTAAAAGTGTTTATGTTATTATAACTATAAACAATATGTGTATAAACATAAAAGTGTATATATTATTATAAGTATAACATTGTATTTTCATAATAACTTAAAATCGATTCAATTTTTATTTTTTTCCGCGCTATCGCGGGACAATAATCTAGTATTTTTTATAAAATATTTTAGTTTTACCCACGAACACGTGTGAATCGAAATCAATATTAACTCAAATAAGTGATCTATATCTATACGACTTTTATTACACCCGTTTTATCAAGTTCAAATAGTAAAAAATCAAAGATTTTAACAAAATTTTGTCAGAAAAAAGTGAAAATAATATTTCTAATTTTCTGTCATGTGTAACTAACTATTCATTAAAAGCGTCCGGTTGATGCCATAAGTCATCATTCCCAACGTGAATGTGTATTTATTATCACAATAAACCAATTTTTCCCGTGCAATCGGCTATGGACGGATTAAATTTACTTTTAGAAAAGGTTGTAAGAATTTGTATTTCTTGACAAATTTAATATATGAATGGATTTCAAATAACCTAGCACACTCATTACATTGTCTCTAAAAATACTAAGACTAATACAATTGTTTTCTAGGACAAGGGTATTCGAGTTACCCGGCCTCCGATGTACTTGGCATCAGTTATTTGACATTATTGGCAAGTTAATGTTGATATGAGTTTTGTCATTTATTTTCTCTAGAAATCTCCTTTTGTTTGTACTCAATAAAGACTAGCAATAAAACTATAGATGCAACATGTTCTTGCCAAAAGTATAACATCAACTTTTTTTAGTTATGAAGAATATCTTTCTAATGCTTCATAAGCATCTTATTCTTACTTTGTATAATTATATACATATATATCCCTCTCATTTCAGCTGACATGGACATCGACATGAACATAAGGATCCGCAAAATGGAAAGCACGAAGAAATGATCACGAAAAAGGTAAATTAAAATTTAAACGTTTCACTCAATTCTATTACATCAATTATTTGCTAATGTTGTCGGTTAACGGGTTTGATATACTAATCTTTGATATAAGTTTTGACACCTTTAGTTTGTTTCAATGAATCGAATACTACAGCAATAAAACTTTAAATGCAAAATTTCCTTTGCAAAACTTACCATCAACTTTTTCTTTTGTAATGAAGAATATATATATATATATATATATATATATATATATATATATATATATATATATATATATATATATATATATATATATATATATATATATATATATATATATATATGTATATGGGTGTGTTCAAATAGAAACCACTAAAATTATGAACTACTTTTTAACCATTCATATAAAACCTACTTTAAAATTCGAGAGAATGTCACAAATCGTCCTTGTGGTTAGGCTGTTTTTCACGTATCGTCCTTTTGACCTTTTTTTAGCATTAACCGTCCTTTAAATATGTATTTTTATCACCGGCGGTCCTTTCTCCACTTAAAAAGACTAAAATACCCTCTCTTTTTATATTTTTTATTTTTCTTATATTTTAAATTAATATATACCCAGATCTTCATCACTATCATATCCATCCTAGATTTTCTTATTTTCTTTCAAGGAATCATACACATCATCATCGGATTTTTTTCATAACCCAAAACAAAATACCCAAATCAAACATCATACAACTTCTATGAGAGAATGTCACAAATCGTCCTTGTGGTTAGGCTGTTTTTCACATATCGTCCTTTCGAAGAAAAGTTAGCACATATCATCCTTTTGTTTTTTAAAATTATCGTCTGTGATCCTTCCGTCAAAATCTTGTTAATTTAATCCGTTAAGTGGCCCCCACATGAGGGTAAAAAAGTCCTTTTAGGTGTTATCTTCCCCACGTGACCAGAAGAATCAACAGCTGATCTATTCTCGAGATCCAGATCACCGTTAACACCTTTAACCTCAGCATCCATCACTATCACAGACTCATGAGCTACACCATTACTTTCCAACACCACCGGATCTACAACCACCTCCCCGTTCTCAACACCTAATCCTTCCTTCTCAACCTTCTCAACTTCATCAACCGAATCCGCTTTCGCAACAATCTCAACAACATTATCACCTCCTGTATCATCAGGATCACCAGCACTCACCTCAACACCATCACTAACAAACACATACGACGAATCATCACTATCCTCCTTACCATTACCATTACCACCCGACATTAACATCACCGACTCGATTCAGATCACAATTCTCCTCAATTTCAACCTTACGAACAACATCATTACTAATCAACTCATTACCAGCCGCCATTGCTAAACGAAACGATCACAAATTCTACAAAAATTCAAATTAAACAATTCCGATCACAAATTCAACAATTCAAACATATATAATCACAGAATTATAAAAAAATCAACAAAAAACAATGCTATATACTTACAAGTACTAGATTCGGATTCCGATTCGGTATGATCCAGATGCGGAAAATCAGATCGAACATAAACTGAATCAGAATATACCAGATCGAGTAATTAATCAGTAAATATAATTCAAAATTGAGATTGAAAATTGAGTAAATTAGGGTTTATGAAAAATGTAGAATTATTCGAAACAGAAGGTGTTAGCTGCTTTTGATGCTGCTGTTAATGACGGTGTCGATGTTATTTCGATTTCGATTGGAGGTGGTGATGGTTAGAAAAAAGAGGGATATTTTGAATCTAATTGAAACTGGAGGACCCGTTTCTTGTAATCTCACAAATAAACACAAGAGGATTTAATCAACACTTTATGGTGTAAAAATGTTTGATTCCTTGTGTAAATCGTCGATTGAAAAATTAGGGTTAGAAACAGAGGGGTTTTTTGAATTTAATTGACGTGGGGAAGATAACACCTAAAAGGACTTTTTTACCCTCATGTGGGGGCCACTTAACGGATTAAATTAACAGGATTTTGACGGAAGGATCACAGACGATAATTTTAAAAAACAAAAGGATGATATGTGCTAACTTTTCTTCGAAAGGACGATATGTGAAAAACAGCCTAACCACAAGGACGATTTGTGACATTCTCTCAACTTCTATCCACCATAAAAATCAAGAAAAGCATACATTCGATGAAAGCAAAAAAAAAAGTAACACTAAAATAAGATCATATGATTTTAATCATCTATCTTGTTTTTTCTTAACCCAAAACAAAATACCCTATTTGCACAAATCAAAGAAGATGAAGAATCACACACCACTCAAACCATCACATATATACTCTGCAACTTCTACGACCACCGAATTTTACAGCCTCGCCAGTTGCGATCCGCCGCCACCAGATCCGTTAAACCGACGCAAGATCTTTCTTCCGTCTTCCCGCCGTAACCCCCATCAGTTTCGCTTTTCCTTTTTCTTGGTTTCCTTGGCACCACCACCAGATCCGGATAGATCTAATTCCGATTAAAGTTCGTGATATGATATTGGGTTTAAGCATGAATTTGAATTCGTTTGATGTTAATTCTTTGATTGGTGGCTGTAAATGGTGGAAATGGTGGGTATAAATGGTGGAAATGGTGGTAATTCTTTGATTAACTTTAAAAGTGTGGTATAGGCAGAGAGAGAGAGTGAGATATATAAATTACTTTTTTGTATATAATAATAATAATAATAAGAAAATCTGGGATGGATATGATAGTGATGAAGATCTGGGTATATATTAATTTAAAATATAAGAAAAATAAAAAATATAAAAAGAGAGGGTATTTTAGTCTTTTTAAGTGGAGAAAGGACCGCCGGTGATAAAAATACATATTTAAAGGACGGTTAATGCTAAAAAAAGGTCAAAAGGACGATACGTGAAAAACAGCCTAACCACAAGGACGATTTGTGACATTCTCTCTTAAAATTCTAATTAAATTATCTAGAGTATAACTAGGTTTTAGAAAAAACTAAATACGAACAAGCCTTTAATTATTTTTTCGACGAGCACCCACATGATATAGTTTTGACAATTTTTTTTGTGGGTTTTAGTATATACACCAGTGTATATACTAATTCACCAAAAACACATTTGAACCATATATTTATAAATAAATACATATGTATGCACAAATGAATACACTTCTATTTAAAATATTATTTGGGAGAATAATTGCTTCCCTTTCATTAAACCCTTTCATTAAACATAATGTCAATATATATATATATATATATATATATATATATATATATATATATATATATATATATATATATATATATATATATATATATAATGCAAACCCTAATAAGGATTACGCCCTAGACTATTACATGAAACTTTACATGGGCTTAATAATGCATAATAAACCATACAATATATTTAAGATGCCCCCACAGTTTGAGCGGGAGGAGAGCGAACGCTTAAACTGGACCGAAAATCAAGAAACAGTGGGGATGGCAAGCATTTGGTGAAGATGTCGGCATATTGATATCGAGATGGAACACGCAAAACGTGAACATGACCGGCAAAAACCTTGTCCCGAACAAAGTGAATATCTATCTCAATATGTTGATGCACATGATTAGCCGACATATACATAGCACTAACATTGTCACAAAAAATAATAGAAGGAGTAGAGAGAGGATTATCCAGTTCTCGAAGCAGATTTCGTAACCAGGACATTTCGACAACGACATTAGCAACCCCACGATATTCAGCCTCAGCGCTAGAATTGCGGGGCAGTAGCTGTGGGATACACCGGTTGCGGCGCAGTAGGCTGGAATTGCGGGGAAGTAGTTGTGTGATACATCGGTTGCGGCGCAGCGGCAAAGCTATAAGGCCACGGTGGCAGGTAAAAGTACCCACCAACGAGCTGCCTATTCGGGTTCAGTGATGGCACAGAGACATGGGCAGCAGTGGTATTATTGCGGTTAGGGTTGGTGGTACGGTTAAGGTGGGTGTTACGGTTGGTATTATTGTAGGTGTTATTCGGGTTTGCACATCTTCTAGGATCATTGGAGTTCTTATGTAGGAATTTGAAACTTTCACCATAAGAACAATTACCTCGTGCAAAATTACGACAAACGTTAGGTGCAAAAGGACGAAAGTTATTGTTGGTATTGTTACCTCTTGCGTATAAAATTGTAGGAGATGATGAGGTATCAGCCGATGGACCTTTGGTTTTAGCAAACCCGGTTTCTTCCAAGAGTAACATGGTACGAGCGTTTGTGAACGAAGGTAATGGTCGAGTATGACGAATCATTGTCACAACGCTTACATATTTTTCGGATAGGCCGTTGATCATATGCATAACAAGCATCCTTTCCTCAATCGGTTGACCGATATTTTCTAGCAAATCATAGATTACCTTTAACTTTTGACAGTAGTCAGTAATAGAGAGATCACCTAGGGTGGTGTTTCGGAGATCTTCGGGAAGTTGAATTTCCCTTGCGTCCTTATTGCTGTGAAACAAATCATCTAGGGCCGTCCATAACTGCCTCGTCGTCTCGCCTTTTTTCATTACCATCTGCAGTAATGATTTTCTAATGGTGTTGTAGATCCACATGCTGATGAGGTATCGCGTCTCTGCCATCCTTTATCACCCGGCCCTGTAGGGAGGGTTGTACCATCAAGAAAGCCATCTACTTCCCATGCGTTGCAGTGCATCTCAACATAATCTTCCATTGAGTGAAGTTATGTTCTTCCATATCGAGCTTGATTGGAATAAAAGATTTGATATTGGTGATGCCGAAAATTTTGTCATCTTCAGAGCTGCTTGCGTCTGCCATAGTGAAATTGCAATTGAAAAGAGAATGCGAATTAGGGTTTAAAAAAAAGAATGCGAATTAGGGTTGCAGATTATGCTTGCTCTGATACCATAATATATTATGGATTTGGGAGAATAATTATTTGCCCTTTCATTAAGCATAATGTCAATATATATATACAATACAAACCCTAATAAAGATTAAGCCCTAGACTATTACATGGGCTTAATAATGCATAATGAACCATACAATATATTTAAGACTATTCATCGGTGTATTAACTAGTTCGTGACCTACATTCTCATCATATATTCACCAATGAATACATATGTATACACATGTGTATAAGATGATATTATCAGTATATATACATAGTTTTTGAAAATTTCAAAATTTGTAGTATATACACTAGTGTATATAAATTAAAAAAAATCATCAAAAATTTAAAAGTTTATATTTTTCCAAAAGAGAATTAAATACACGTTCTAAAGTTATATTCTTTTATTTCGTAAAAGTTTATAGTTTAAAAGATATTTAATTTTGAAAATTAAGTGAGTTTTGTTATATTAATGGTTAAAAAGTAGTTTATATAGTTCCTAAATACTTAAGTGGTTCTCATTTGAAACCAACCATATATATATATATATATATATATATATATATATATATATATATATATATATATATATATATATATATATATATATATATATATATATATATATATATATATATATGTATATATAGGGGCTGATTCATGCGAGAACTCTTATTTCTGCGAGAACTGCGAGAACTCTTAAAAAAAGTGTCAATTAACATGTATTTATGTCTATTGACATGTAAAAACTATTGAATGTTAAAAATCTAGTAAAAATATAAATGAAAAATTAAAAAAATTGTATGAAATCACGCGTATTTAGAATTGTTCACATATGAACGTTTTTCATATATGCACGAAATTTTTTTACGTTATTTTATATGATTTTTTTTAATTTTTTACGTTTATATTTACTTGATTATTAATCTCCAAAAGAGTTTGCATGTGAATGAATAAAGTGAAATGTGATTTAACACTTTTTGTGAGAGTTCTCGCAAAAAAAAAATAGTTCTCGCATGAACCATTCACTATATATATATATATATATATATATATATCGGTTCCTATTTGAACCCACCTCTCTTTCTCTCTCCCTCTCTCTCTCTCTCTATATATATATATATATATATATATATATATATATATATATATATATATATATATATGGACCATAATAACCACTTTTTAACCATTTATTAAACAAAACTAACTTCATTTTTAAAAGTAAATATCTTTTGAATTATAAACTTTTACGAAATACAAAATATAACGTTAGAACGGGTATTTAATTCTCTTTTGGAAAATAATTCACCTTTTAAATTTTGACGACTTTTTTTTTATATACACCGGTCTACAAATTTTGAATTTTCCAAAAACTGGTCATATACACTGATAAATATCATCGTATACACTTGTGTATACATATGTATTTAGTGGTGAATATATGGTCATAATGTAGGTCACGAACTAGTTAATACACCGGTGAATAGAAGTATATTCACTTGTGTATACATATGTATTCATCTATGAATATGTGGTTCAAATGTGTTTTTGGTAAATTAGTATATCCACTGGTGTATATACATTGGTGTATATACCAAAACCCAACAAAGAAAAAAAAAGGTCACGTCAAAAGTATATCACGTGGGTGTTCGTTGAAAGATAATTAAATGCTTGTTCTAATGTTGTATTTAGTTTTTCCTAAAACCTAGTTATATTGTAGATATGTTAATTTAAAGTTAATTAAGATTTAAAGTGGATTTTAAGTGATTGATTAAAAAGTGGTTCTTATGGTTTCTAAATATTTAGTTGTTCCTATTTGAACTCACGTAGTACCTCTTAGCCACTGGTATACATTTGTATACCCACCAATCACATCATGCAAGGGACATGTGCCTGTAAATTACCCACCCTGAGAGAGTCTCGAACCCAAGACTTCCCACAGATAGACAGTATGCTATAACCACTTAAACAAGCCCTAGTAGTCTATCTATATATATATATATATATATATATATATATATATATATATATATATTATATATATATATATATATATATATATATATATATATATATATATATATATAATGACATGGACCCAAAGAAAAAAAAGTCGAAAAAATGATATGTCCATGGTAAGTGCACAAGATATTTATAAAATGTAGCTTCCTTTTAAACATGTTACATCCTAAGAAAAACTCACATTCATAGTTACACACATAATTCATTACATCTCCATAGTTCAACTTTCGACAATTTTCATGGGATATTCATTTCATTTGTTCTTTCTCGTTTTGCTCCAGGCATATCTAACAATCTTTGTGGCATCATATGAGTTCAATAACATTTTACGAATTTCCAAACAACTTCTTATTTGGAACCGCTTCTTCTTCTTATCAGGTATTGGTCGACCATACATCATGCATAATTGCATATTGATCAGATTTGTTCGTTATTTTATCCTATATTATGT
Source organism: Senecio squalidus (assembly GCA_910822075.1). Lineage (NCBI taxonomy): Eukaryota > Viridiplantae > Streptophyta > Magnoliopsida > Asterales > Asteraceae > Senecio > Senecio squalidus. Next base: position 73,602,956 of record CAJVGC010000001.1, on the reverse strand, counting down.
GACATGTCGTACCATGTTTGCAGTTCGAAGGAGCTTACCTAGCTGATGGGAAAGGACTCAGTAATTGGGATGTTTTTTCACATAAACCTGGTAAACCTATCCGACGCTTGTAACTTTCTCTTCTAGCTATACCGTCCCTTCCTGATTCCTGAATAAAATTTGCGGATTTGCAGGAAATATTGCTGATGGTTCTAATGGAGATATCGCTGTTGATCATTACAATTTATACCTTGTAAGTTCTTCACTGTTTGATCTCGATCTAAAATCCAAATGCAACTTGTTTTAATTTGTTATCTGATATAACTTAATATTTAATGTTGATATATGCTTGCTATTGACTTTGTCCAAGATGATCACTCGAGTGATACGATTTTCTTCGTCTTTGTTAATTCATTTGATTTATATTATGTCAATGTCCTTGTTCAAGATTATAGGATACATAACGTGAATACATTTTTTTTTTTTTCGTTTGGCTATTGAGTGTTGATAGTGATACGTTGTATTATTGTAGTAGGACATGTAATTAACACTTCCATTCATTACATATATTACCTAGTGTGTACGAGATAGTTATTCTTTTTCGTTCTTAGAAGTGGAGAATAAAACATATTTTAGGGCATCTCTCTACTTTGTAGTCGGGCTTGTAGTCTTGGTATCAATAGTTCATTAATGAACGACGCCAACATGTTCATCGTTATATTTGCCAAGTTTCTCACTCAAACTGTTCACCAATACACCAGATTAACAATTTCATAATCATTTTTTCATTGTGCACACTTATGATGTGAAAATAATGAAACTTTCAACTTTATCCCGTTCTCATAAAATCTGAAATAACTTTTTTCTGGCCACGCATTTAAACATAGATGGAATCTTGATGCATAGGTTTTTAGTTGAGCATCATAAATGTGTGTTAAAAAATAAGTTTCTACGGTTCTAATCATTATTTGGCTTTTATTTAATCCTGATTATATTTATAAATTTCACGCGAGAGAGTCGAGTTGGTTGCCTGTCAATTTAAAGCTTTTTAGAGCATTTATATGATGTTTTCAAGGATTTCTGTTGCATTTTTGGCATACTCTATGTAGTGATTGGAGTGGGAGCATCATAGAAGATGCTATGACCCATGATATTTGCAAGGGACCAAGCTGTCTTATCTATCTTGCACTTTGATATGATGCTCCCTTACTAACAAATATATATGCATGGGCATGGCATCCAATTCCTTGATAATGATTGCAAATCACTTTTTCTTTACTTTTTATTTTTTTCGGAACATAAAAGAGTATCGATGCACCCATTACACACCACGAATATATACTTCGACCTTTCTTTATTAGAGAGACATGCTGACATGGTGCGATAATGTCATGTCTTTATTAAATGCAGGAAGATCTCGAGCTTATGGACTATATTGGAATAAATACCTATCGTTTCTCGATATCATGGGCTAGGATTTTACCTAGTAAGTTATTAGTAATGTTTTCTTTGTATATTCTTTTAGAGTAAGTATTAGATTATTGGCCCGCGAGAGCACGGAAAAAGATAAAAACTGAATCGTAAAATTTTTGATGCTTATGTAGATTTTAAGTTATTATGAGAGAAAATGTTACACGTATAATAACATATATACTTTTACTTTTAAACATGTTTATAGTTATAATAAGGGCTAATTGTTTGGAAATGCATCGAACTTTACATCCAAAACTATTGTATGCATCCATCTTTAAATTATTCTATTGTATGTATCTAACTTTTAAAAATCGATATTTTATATATCCAGCCAATGAAATCTTAGCAAAACGATGATGTGGCAACTTACGTGGCACATTATATGGATGACACGTATTGTTGAATACATACAATAGCAGATTTTTGAAAGTTGGATACATTCGATAGAGATTTTTGAAATTTAGATACATACAATAGACCAATTTAAAGATGGATGCATACAATAGTTTTGGATGAAAAGTTCAATGCATTTCCAAACAATTAGCCCGTTATAATAACATATACACCTTTACGTTTTATAACATATATACATTTACGTTTATACACATGTTTTGATATTTTCTATAAGGAGATTTAGAATAACAGTAAAGTAAATCATAGTTCAAATTTATCGATTTATAAGTAAATTAGAATCATGTTTTTATTTTAGCTTAGATGATATGAAAGAAAGAATATAATTATGTATTGTAAGAGGGTTTAAAGTGAAAATAGTATTTTATGATATCACCAATTTGATGTAACGGCTGAAATCAAATATGTTAATCCATTCAAGAAACCTTACTTCTTCATGTGTCGTTTAAGGTCTCTTTTTTATTATATATTAAAGTTATATTTAACACATCTTCTACGGAAAAGTGTAGATGCACAAACGGGCCAAGGCATGATAAATCCCTGTCCCTTTGGGCAGTGGTCCTAGACATGATGAAGCCTAGAAGTTTCATATGGGTCCCTAGTATTTGATAACGAAGACGGGTTATAGGACCGGTTAGGCCCGAATGGTTATATCACTGGCTTATATATCAACGACGTAATATGTAGATTGAGCTAATACAATTTCCATGTTTTAAAAAATCTAAATATATTAAAATAATGTAAACTAATTATATTTAAATAATTATCGAAGTTTAAAGATTAAAATTATACTTAATAAAATGTAAATGAAATTTATTTACATTTAAATATTAATTTGAAATAAAAGAGGTAAATTATTTAAAGTAGAAAAGATTTAAACTGAAATTAGCAATGTTGAGATTATCAAAATGATCCATCCACATATATTAAAAGATAAAACAATCTAACAGATTCTACTTCGTCCATAAAAGAGAAACAATCTAACGAATCCTAATTTGTCATATCGTATTTTAGGATAAAATTTCTAAAATGACATGGTTGTGGTGACATTCTTCTGGATGAACACATATATTCGATGGTTTGTTGTCTACTTGTTGATTACTGGTTTGTTTTCTTCCATTAGAGGGAAGGTTTGGATACGTAAACATCGCTGGACTACGACACTATGACAAGCTCATCAATGCCCTTATACGAAAAGGTCGAAAAAAAGAATAACACTCCCTCCGTCCTTAAAACGAGTCCATTTTTTATTTCCGAACATTTGACATAGCATCCTTGCATCCTTTCAGGAATCAAACCATTTGTGTCATTAACTCACTACGATATACCTCAAGAACTTGAAGATAGATATGGTGGTTGGCTAAGTCCACAAGTTCAGTAAGTAGCAAACATTAATCCGGGCATCCGACTTACTTTCAAATAATTAAACTAAATAGTGAAACATTTTTTTTTCCCAGGAAAGATTTTGCATACTATGCATCTATATGTTTCAAACACTATGGGGACCGAGTTAAGTATTGGGTCACCTTCAATGAACCAAATGTTGTTGCCATTCGAGGTTATAGATCAGGAATTTACCCACCCGCTAGGTGCTCTGTGTATTTTGGGAATTGTAGCGCTGGTGATTCTGAGAGGGAACCATTTATCGCAGCTCATAATATGATTTTATCCCATGTTGCAGCAGTCAAGGTTTATCGGTCAAAATATCAGGTACTTGAACACTACTGAATAAAACTAAGAAATAAATCACGATAAACCACAAGCAACAATATCTCCCTTGCGGGATTTAACACTGGTGGAAAGATGAACGGGTCAGGAAGTTGGGTAATAGGTCAAAATGTGTTGGGGTCGAAACACACAAGTTTTAGTGCATGTCAAAATGAGTCACCACCGCCACTACGTTGTCCACATTTAATTCTCTTTTATAAATAGTTAATGCGTTCAATATAATCGCTGTCATTGCAACAATAATATACTTAAAGTTTTAGAATAAAGCGGTTAAGGAGGTTGTATGTATTAGAAATAACAAATAGCCCAAATCGAACAATTCATAAGAAAATGGCTTGAAATTTCAACCTTTATATTTTTCAAAATTTACTACCGTTCAGGGGAAACAGAAGGGCAGTATCGGGATCGCTATAAATGCGGTATGGTATGAACCGATCAGCAACTCCTCACAAGACAGACTAGCTGCTGAGAGAGCTCAATCCTTTTACTTGAACTGGTGAGGTTTCAATAGTAATACCGTATTTCATAATTTATCATTTACATGACTCGTGCTTAATTTGTTTCGTAGGTTCTTAGACCCAATTATATTCGGAAAATATCCTGAAGAAATGAAAGACATTCTAGGATCTTTATTACCCGAATTCTCCAATGATGATTTGAAGAATTTAAATAAAGGATTAGACTTCATCGGCATTAACCATTATACAAGTTTCTATGCAAAAGACTGTTTACACTCGAAATGTGAACAAGGACCTGGTATTTCCAAGACAGAGGGTCGTTATCTCAGAACTGCACTTAAGAAAAACATATCAATAGGAGAATCCGTATGAATTCTAAACATAACCCAAATCGACCCATTTGTATATGAACGTGTCCAAATTGGCACCTCATTGAATTCTTTGTTTTGTCGGTTATGCAGACTGCTGTGGAATGGCTTAACGTTTATCCTGAAGGAATGGAAAAGATAGTAATTTATCTCAAGGACAGATACAATAATACACCAATGTTCATCACCGAGAATGGTGAGTTACAACTTATAGTATTAACATGTCCGAGGAGGTGGGACCCACTTTTTGTGTGTCTTATAATACCCACTTTTTGTGTGTCTTATAATACGTATGATTTGTAGGTTTTGGCGTGATGAACCAACCCGATACAAGCATTGATACTTTCCTCAATGATGACAAACGGGTAGAGTATATGAAGAGCTACTTGAATGCGCTACTTTCTGCAATAAGGTATCTAATACATATTACTTATGAGTTTGGTCCCGTTAAAAATGGGACTGTCGACTTTCACTCATGTTAAATAAAATTATTCGAATGTTAGTCGAACTGTTTAAAAACACTCTTCTACAGAGACTTTTTCATGTGATGATTCGAGGTGGCAATACAGGTCGGCTCACTGTTGGGTAACGGGTCAAAATGAGTGTGGGTCAAAACCGAAAATATTTAGTAGGAGATAAAATAGAATATAATTTGCCTGACTTTCAAACCGTTTGACCCATTCCCACTATTTATCTTTTAGACTCGTTTTGAGATAAAACGTAACCTAAAACAACCCATCTCTAATACTTTGCTAGCAAGTATGTTACTTTAACGTAAAATTGACAGATTCATTTGGAAGACTTCTTTATGATGTATTTTATTTGTAATAAATTTGATCAGGAACGGAGCAGATGTTAGAGGTTACATAGCTTGGTCGTTGCTCGACAACTTCGAGTGGCTATCTGGATACACAATAAGATTCGGGCTCTACCATGTTGATTATTCAACTCTCAAGAGGACTCCAAAATCGTCAGCAAAGTGGTACAAACATTTTATTTTGAACTCTACAAGCTTCGAAGCAGCTGAATCTTAGCAATGAGGAAACGTGTTTGTTCAATAATACCCGATAGTAGTATGCTACTGCTTATAAGCAATGAAAACTGCTGATATGCTCTTTATGTATATATTCCATAAACAAAATTGAAGAGCATTTCAGAACTAAACTATCATCGGGTAGAGGTGATAAAACCAAGTCATGTGACGAGTCAAGACGGCATACGTGCGCTAAGTGATTTACAATTAGATATCAAATCACGAAAAATACGAAGAAAAAAAAAAATAGTAAGCTGATAAACATGCGGAACACGAATTCAAGAACAGTTACACATCCGTATAATATATCAAAGGGAAATATTACTAAGGTCATTCATATTCTAAACTTCTTTCAAATTGATCTATAAATGTAAAAATCAATTATTAACATAAAATCTATACAACATGAAATCTAATCGGCTCGGCATTGCTAATAGACAGTTTGGGGATATCAAATCGATGATCAATTAATTATAAACTAATGAAGATTGAACATAAGTTACCAAAGACATTAACAGCCGGTGGTGAAAGGTTCAACACTTTGTCAAAATTTCTGCACCAGTTTTAGTGATCAAAATGGTATGCTCAAATTGAGCGGCAGGGCTGCCGTCCTTTGTTAAAGTGGTCCAATTATCCTCCCAAGTAATACACTCCGTCCTTCCAAGTGTAAGAATCGGTTCTGCACAATATGATATATAAGTCGACTAAAATATAATCAGTCTTTTTACCAATTATTTTGGGATTTTTTTTATTTCTAATTGATGTTTTGAAATTTTCCGTGACCAGCAATCAAATATGTTTTGGAAGTTAGAAGCATAAAAATTTTCAAGAACTCACCGATAGTGAATGTTTGACCTTCAACCATGCTACCGGGCTTCTCATTGCCTGTATAACATATAAAAAAAGGTTTTCAACAAGTGAACGTATACAGATATACTATTAGGCAGAACGGAAATGAAAACATACGGTGATGAAATATAAGTGGCTCTGAATGGAATACGGTCCCTACACCATGCCCCACGAAACGTTCGACGACACCATACCCGAATTTTTCTGCATGTTCACTGAGACAATTATACAAATGACAAGTTAATATTCCAAATAAAATCTTTAACTTATACAAGTAGGAAAAAGCAATCAATGAAATGATAATTGCGATCTATTTAAATCCATAAAATGAAGTACCTGATCCTCTTGCCAATTTTTCTAAACAGAGCTCCGTCTTTGCAAAGAGCAATACCTCTTTCCAAACACTCTTCGGTAACCTGCCATAATAGCAATTATTGATTCAAATCTCAAGGGTAGAGCAATGAAATTCGTAAATTCATTTGTGCATAACCACGAGATCGTAATTCTAATAAAATGAACAAAATTGAAGAATAATATTCTTGAGTCTCATTGGTTTAGTATTTCATATTTTTATTTTTCGTACCCAGTTTAAATTGTGTAAAAAGAAATAACAAGTTAAAAGTTTCCGAAAGTTAGTTTTAATTGTATAAAACATCCTAAAATGTTTTATTTAAAGAACAATATAATTATTGTTAACGTAATTATGTGCTCAAAAACTGTTGCATATAAATGCAACTTATTTAAACTCGTACTATAACAATAACCATTTTTTACCCATTACCCGCCCCGCCAATATTACCACTTCTAAGAAGCACTAAAGATGAGAGACAAAAGGGAGAATGATATAATTTTATCCTTTTCAAATAATTAGGAAATCAAAACAGGAATCTTAACAAGAGGATACAAAAGTATACCTTCACGAGTCGTTTTGTAGCATCATCAACATTTCCACATAAAAATGTCTTTGAGGTATCACCATGATAACCCTGACAAAAAAACAACGTATCAAACATAAGTATAACATTTACTAAAAAAAGAACATTATATTTCAATTAAAAATGCATCTTACGTTTAGGTAGACCGTGACATCAATATTTATTATATCTCCATCCTGCAAAAGAGACCATACCGTAAGAAAATACACTTTTGATTTTATTATTGAAAGAACATAAACGAGCCTAATGAAAGCAAAGAACCTGAAGTTGACGGGAATCAGGAATCCCATGGCACATACATTCATTGACAGATGTACACACACTTTTCGGGAACCCACCATAGCCAAGAGGTGAAGGGTAAGCACCGGCATCTATAATCATTTGGTGCACTGCTTTGTCTATTTCATTTGTCGTCACAGATGGCTTATACAAATATAAAAAATCCATTAAATTTGCTCTTATTCATGTAAAACACGGAGAAAACGTTTAAGTTCTTACCCTAACTAAAGTTCCAGCATGCTGCAAAACCTTAGCAGCGAGCTCACCAGCCGCCCTCATACGAGCAATGCCTTCTTCATCATGGATTTGATACTCACTTGAAATCTCTGGCAACAATTTTGAGCTTACATAAGGAGGCTTTGGTATGTGATCAGGTACAGGAAGACGTGGTGATACCTTTAAACGTCTCAAAGGTATTCTACGTTTAACTGGTGTCGAAGGGTTCTGCTCACGTTCCCTATATGTTCAATAAAAATCCAATGAAGAGATTGTGTTTGACAAATTTTGACATTTGTAAATTGAATCTTAATCCAACATACCTTCTTATTCTCATTGCCTCCTCCAATCCTGATAACCTCTTTGCAAAAACAATGAACGGTTTTCTATTTTCGACATTATTACCTAGCATTTTGCAAACATCAAAATGAAATATAAGCAAAAGATATAAATCAAGAATTACTAATTTGCTTAATACGTAGTAAATTTACATCAAATATCTGTAGACATTTAGATAAAGAAAGGTTTGGAATGTGTTTCACTTTCATGTTTGGGATTGCGTTTGCAAAACAGATTTTCCGTTTACAAAATAGCGTTTTAAAAAAAACACGTCTCAACTTGCTTTCTCAAAACTGCTTCTCAGTGAAATCACAGATAAACACTTGTTTCGTACGCTTTTCCAAACACTATAACATAATTATCTCCGTATGCAAAACACCTTCTTAGTACTACCACCATCCCATGAAAACGCAAGAAAATTATCTCACTAGTTACCAACTACTTAATATACTAAAGGTAATTAATACCAAAGGGCTTCTGTTTCTAGTCTGACAGTACCAACCTAGAAGTTCTGGGTTCGAGTCCCGGGACAAAAAGTGTTGATTAAGTGACTCTTTCTAGGGGGAATTTTAACTATAAAACTAGGTCAAAATATATGTAAAACACAATCTAAGGGGGTGTTTGTTTGGGTTTATATAAGCGGTTTATGTGTTATTGACATTTCGGCTTATTTTCCGTTATTATTATTATTATTGTGTATTATGACATAATAAACGGCCCATAAATGGTTACATAATCGGGAAATTTGGGCTTATAAAACATAAGCCGAAATGTCAATAAGTCGTAAGCCCGTTATATAAGCACAAACAAACACCCCCTAAAACTACACTAAAAAAAAAGTATAAATAAACACAGTAATTGTGTAAGTTACCAGAGAAAGATGGGGAGACTGTGAGTGTAGTGTTGGAAAATATTGAAGATTGTGAAGAACATAAGTTTTCACCATGGAAACAAGATGAAACTGAAGCCATTTCCAGCTTCTTTGAAACTGAAAACTGAAAAGAGGATAAAGTAATTATTTTTTTTAATTATTTAATAAAAATAAACTTTATGTTGGGTTGTGACATTTAAAGCTTTTTTCATATTGGGCCTATTCCAATATACTTATTAATTTAACTTTTTTTTACTAGCAACTGGAAAACATCGATAAACGGTAACACTAACCACTGATTTATAAGTCTTGCTTTTTATGATCAAATGTGTTTTGATCTCATGCGGAGATTGTTCAACTAGACTGACCAAGTTGAGTGTTGATACGAAGAAAAAGAGGACGAACTCATGTAATTAGTCTTAGTATATACTTGTATTATGTCTTTATTAGTGATAGCCTAGCCCAATTATTGTATTTTTAGTTAATCACATCTTTGTAACTATTTATATTTACCTTTGTTAATGTAATTATTCATTAAGCCAAATACAATCTTACATGGTATCAGAGGATTAATTCCGTGAACCAAACTCAACCCTAATCCATTATCCATCACCCTAAAATTTTTATCGATCAAAACATCCTCCTCCTCTTTGTTCGACTGCTACTTTTTCTAAACCTCTAAAACAGCCGCTTATCTACATGGCCGGTGGTAACAACTATCCCCCACGTCCTACTCCTCTTTACAAAGCTTATGGTGTAACGAACATCAAAGCTCATGTTCCTCAACAACTTGATCTTGACCAGATGCATTATGATCTTTGGTCCGAGCTTTTCTCTACACATTGCATTGGATATGAAGTGGACGACATTGACACCTCATATGTCCCAACTGCAGCAAACCCGGACACCGCACCACCTACAACTTCTGAATGGATCAAACTTGATTCCATCGTAAAGTCATGGATCTACGGTACCATTACCCCTTCACTTCTTCAAAACATCTTTCAGAAAAATCTCACCGCTCGTCGAGCATGGGTAAATCTCTACGATCTTTTTCATATCAACAAAAGTGCGAAACTCATGCAACTTGATAATAAATTTCGCACCATTACGCTTGGAAATATGTCCATTAATGCCTATTGCACCAAGATTAAAACTATGGCGGATCTTTTAGCAAATATGGACCAATCCGTTTCAGATGCAAGCTTAGTCATGTATACGGTTAACGGTCTTCCTCGCCGATGGGAAAGTGTTACTTAAGACTATTTTAAATAATCACAATTCCCGTTCTATTTTAGTTGGTAATGGTTCCTCAATTCATGTAACGACCACCCGGCAAGCAACTTTATCAAATTCATTTAAACCTTTACATTTAAACCATGTTCTTATTACACCCAAAATCATCAAAAATTTAATCTATGTTCGTAAACTTGCGGGTGATAATAAATGTTCGATTGTCTTTGATGCTTTTGGTTTTACTGAAGGATTATCGTACCCGCAAACCTCTCATCCGATGTGACAGCACTGGTCCATTGTACCCGTCCGCTGAGTCCAAGCGTGAAGTTTTCCTTGCCTCCAGTTCTTCCTTATGGCATCAACGACTTGGTCATCCTGGTGATCAAGCTTTGAAGATGCTAGTTTCTCGTCATTTTATTTCTTGTAATAAGGATAAATCTAACGTGCTATGTCAACCCTGTCAACTTGGCAAGCACGTCCGATAACCATTTTATCTTTCAAATTCTAATGTTTCTGCCCTATTGAAAATATTCATTCTGATTTATGGACTTCACCTATTCTTAGTCTTAGTGATATTAAATATTATGTTATATTTCTTGATCATTTTACGCATTATTTATGGGTGTATGCTCTTCGACATAAATCTGAAGTTTTTGATAAGTTCTCTCATTTTTTCATATATGTTAAAACGCAATTTCACATTTCAAAGAAAATCTTTTCAGTGTGATAATGGTGGAGAATATAACAATCAATCTTTTCATAATTTGTTTCATTAAACACGACATTCACTTTCTCTTCTCGTGTCCGCATACATCTCAACAGAATGGCAAATCCGAACGTATGTTTCGCACCAACAATAATGTCGTTCGCACTCTCCTTTTCCAGTCTTGTCTTCCCCCCACATTTGGGTCGAGGCACTTCATATGGCCATTCATCTCCTTAATATTCACTAGTCCTCCACCACCAAATTTGACACGCCTCATTTTCGTTTGTTTGGCAAACATCCTTCTGACTCTCATCTTCGTGCACTTATTTCTAATGGTACTTGGGTTCTTGTTCCCCGGCCTCTTAATGCCAACATTATTACTTGCATGTGGTTGTTCAAACAGAAAATTCATTCTGATGGCACGTTGGCTCGTAACAAGGCTCGACTTGTTGCCAATGGCAAAGGTCAGCAGCCTGGTATAGATTGTGATGAGACTTTCATACCGGTCGTTAAGCCAACCACCATTCGTATGGTCTCAGTATTGCGGTCTCACGTCATTGGCCTATTCATCAGCTTGACGTGAACGCCTTTTTACATGGTGATTTACAGGAGACAGTCTACATGCATCAGCCTCCTGGTTTTCGGGACTCTCGGTTTCCCGATCATGTTTGTCGTCTTTAGCGATCTTTATACGGTCTTAAGCAGGCTCCTCGGGCCTGGTATCAGCGGTTTGCTGATTTCATCAGTACACATGGATTTCACCGTAGTCGTTATGATTCCTCTTTATTTGTTTATCATCAGGGATCCTTGACTGCATATCTTCTATTATATGTTGATGATAAATTTCTATGACTGGTTAGGGATCCCTTAATTATTTTTTGGGAATTTCTGCTACACGTTCTCCTACAGGTTTATTTTTATCTCAGCATAAGTACGCGACTGATATCCTAGAGCGCACTCATATGTCCACATGCAACCCATGTCGTACTCCCGCCGAGACACAAACCAAATTAGAGGCTTCAGGTACTTTATATCGAAGTTTAGCTGGCGCTCTGCAGTACCTTATTTTTACAAGACCATATATCTCTTATGCGGTACAACATATCTGTTTATTTATGCATGACCCTCGGGAACCACCCTGAATGCGTTAAAACGCATACTTCACTACATTCGTGGCACTTTACATAATGGGTTTCAGCTTCACGCATCTACTACAGAGGGTCTTGTTGCCTACTCTGACGCTGATTGAGGTGGGTGTCCTACTTCTCGTCGCTCGACTTCAGGTTACTGTGTTTTCTTGGGTGATAATCTTCTCTCCTGGTCGTCTAAGCGACAGAATGTTGTTTCTCGTTCTAGTGCAGAGGCGGAATATCGTGGAGTTGCGAATGTTGTTGCTGAAACTTGTTGGCTTCGCAATCTCCTTCTAGAGCTTCATGTGTTGCCTCCAAAGGCTACCATTGTTATTGTGATAACATTTGCTCCGTTTATATGACAGGGAACCCGGTTCAACATCAACAAACCAAACACATTGAGATCGATATTCATTTTGTTCGTGATAAAGTGGCTCTTGGCCAGGTTCGGGTTCTACATGTTCCTTATCGTTTTCAGTATGCTGATATATTTACGAAGGGGCTCCCCACTACATTATTTCTAGATTTTAAATCCAGTTTGAACGTCCAGTCTGCATCTGACGATCAAACTTCGGGGGATGTTAGTATATACTTGTATTATGTCTTTATTAGTGATAGACCGATTATTGTATATTTAGTTAGACCATCTTTATAACTATTTATATTTATCTTTGTTAATGTAATTATTCATTAAGCCAAATACAATCTCACAAATAATTGTTTAAAGGAAATGTTTTCTTTGCTAGAAATTGACATATCAAGATACTTAGAGAAGTACCTACCTATATTGAAAAAAATGTTACTATATTTACAAAGTCGGGGAGGGGGGGATTGGCATTTTTTCCTCGGAAGATTTGATACGATGATAATTTGTGATAAAAAAAATCCGACTTTTTAGTTTTTATCCCTAAAAATACACTATTAGCAAGAATAAAGTGAACAGTTTATACATATCGCAAATTTTGAAATGATGGGTAATTTGTGGGAAAAATAAGATCTTTTAGTTTTTGTCCCATTGAATACACTATTAATAAGAGTTAGTTAAACGATTTCTATATAATTAGTCATTTGATATAGTAGTAAAATTCTTTTTTCATACTCAATTGGTCATAGATTCGATTCTTCATAACACTTTATTTTTTATAATAATTTTTACTCGTAAAAGTTTTTTCTAACTCTGTTGTTTTAGAAGGTGCTTTAGTTACGAACCAGTTAAGTTGTGCGTTGACAAGGTGACTTGATGGTTGACCCCAAAGTCGTAACAAAGTTGGTAATCAGTTTTTACCTATTACCATGGATCAAATCAAAGTAAACAACCATTTCATTGTCTAGATATGATCTGTTAAACTTATGATTATCCAAAAGTCAATTTGTTTTTATGTATCGTTAACAACAATTCAACAAACATAGAGACAAAATGCATTAAAACGTGTATTTGTTTATCCTTAGATTAAATTACTAATTTTTAATGTTGTTGTGATTCATAGATTAATAAATTTGAAATTATTTATAATTGACTATAACGATATATGAAAGGAGACTCTCGAGAAATATCATAAAATAATATGCTTAGGTGGACTTTTCTTAAAATAGTTCATATCTTACTCCAAGTCCACGCAAACCAAGTTAAAATTACGACCAAGTCCAAATAAATTTATCATGTTTGATTACTATATTATTAACGGTTTTGATAAACATGTCTCAAAACTATATTTAAAAGTTTAAAAAGAGAAAATTTAATAAGTCGTTTTTCGTTTTTAGGGTTTGAAAAATGCATGTATCGGTTTTTAGAAAATCTTTATTGTAGATATCGTTTATAACATAGACGGTTTATATAAAAGATTTGAATTTGTTAATTGTATTATCTGTCACTGCGAGAGACGATATCTGCAACAAAAGTTTCTGACAAAGACAATTAGTGCACTTTCAAAATCCTATGGAGAAAAATATATAATATGAGCAAATGTTGTACAATGATATTAACCGTCACTACAATATCTAATAATTTTCATGCATTTTGGTGTGCAACTCATTATATATGTATGAACTTCTTATATATAGCGGCGAGACTATGTTTAACAAAAATTTATTTTAAAGAGTGTTGTTAACCAGTCTCCTTAATGCTATAGTTAACCATATCTTATTATGTATTTAACCAGTTACCAGTTTAAACATAAACTATATGGAACTATATTTTTGGAGATTTTAACTTGTAAATTACCGATAGAATTACCCGATACATAAAAAAAAATCTCAACAAGATAGAACACAACATGAAAAGGTTTGCATGTTTAAGTAGATTGATATCATATTTAACTTAGGACATGTGGAGAGGGTTGGATCCCTTAAACGCAAGGGAAGTAATTTCAAATATAAAGGAAAAATGTATAATCACTTTGTGTATGTCAAAATTGTATTTATTAAAAATCCTTTATAAATTTATAATTATAGAAAATCTATTTTAGACCTTTTAATGGGGCATCTAAGACCCTTAATTTAACAAATGGTAATGAGACTAGAAAAATGAAAGTTGGCTACTTGCCAACATTTCGGAGGGTTAGGGACAAAAATGTATCTAGAAAACCTTGAAAGTTGACTTTATTTTGGTCAAAAATTAGTTAAACACTATTTCAAACTTATATTTTTTTTATGAAAGGCAACAAATTATATGTTCATATTAATATAGAGATTAAGAAATACTAATCTACCAAACATAAAACTACATTGACCACGAAACAAATGAAACCAAACTCAAAACACTTGACCCATCCGTAGCGGTCCCACGATCCACAAACCTTGTACTTGACCCTCGATCCACAAACCTTGATCTTGACCCCCGATCCATATGAAACTACATACACGACCCACAAACCATACAACCCCATACTTTTGAACCACGAGCCTCGAACCATTGATTTTGAACATGAAGTAATAAACTCGTAAATGTCACACCCAAAACCCAACAAGCACGACCTTTAACCAAACCCACCAAACACATAACCACATAAAGGCAAACCATTCGTAACACACATAAAAACGACATAAAGGTGACACTTGACCACAAAACCTCAACATCTACAATTGCTTTGCAATCAAATATACAAAAGCACATTAATTATTAACCATCGTTAAGATGACCTAGCGATAAGACATTCCTGTTTTTCATAAAAAAAACTTCAAACATTTTTAAATATGTATTTTGAAAAAGTCATAGAAGAGTATAAAAACAATATTCTTACACTTCTCGAATAATATGAACATAAATCATTATAATTAGAGAAACCAAAACTGGGTTCAAGAACATTAATATTATCATTCTATAGTAACTAGAGGATCTCTCGTGCTTCACACGAGTTCGATTACAGTTCATATAAACAAAAAAGCCCTTTCATCAACGTGTTTCCCATAACCTCCGTCGCATGCAAGATGAAGCCATGGTTCGTGCCCGGGTATGGGCTGCGGGTGTTTTTTTGGGCTTCGTTTGGGCTTATTATTGTTGGGCTTCCACGTCTTTTTTATTTCTTACTTCTCGTAAGTTTTTTTTTACTTTAAATAATACTTTTACGACCTTCCATCCCATCAGCTCCGGATCAAGTCATTGATCGAAGCGAGAAGAGGAGAGGATGTCGTTTATCCTACTCCGGATAAAACGACTCGACTTTTTGTTTTTTTACTTTTTTATCGAAATATAAATGTAGCTATTTGCTAAAACGATGCCGTTATTTATTATTAATCTGAGTAGATGTTCGTATTAGTTGAATCAAAAAAAAATTCTGAGGGGTAGAAAGCGTAAAACTATTATTTAAAGCTGAGGGGGGGAAAACGCAAAAGCATATAAAGTGCAGACGGGAAAAACTAAAAGTTGTTTAAAGTTTAGGGTGAAAAAGCGTTAAATTTTTTAAAGTTGAGGGTGAAAAAGCGTTAAAGTTTTTAAAGTTGAGGGGGGGAAATCGTTAAAGTTTTTAAAGTTGAGGGGGGGAAACCGCTAAAGTCTTTAAAGTCGAGGGACTAAATTTAGAAAAACCAAAACATTAAAAAATTGTTTTTTGCACGCTTAGCAATGCTTTTATGTGAATTAATAGGGAGGATAATATTTAACTTGTAATTAGGGGTGACCAAAAAAACCGAGAATCGATTTGGACCGAAAAACCGATCGAGTTTGGACCGGAACCGAGACTAAACCGGTTATGGTGGTCCGGTTATCGGTTCTCAAAAATATGCAAAAAAAATTCCGATCCGGTCCGTGTCTAAACCGGCGGTTCACTCGATTTGGACCGGAAACTATATAACTTTTGTATAGATCTGGACTTTGCTTCTTTTGATATGAAATTATACTATGACGACAATTTACGTTTTTTGTTTTTCCTAATCGTGTTTGGTTTCGTTTTAATTTTTTACTATGCCTATTACGTATTTACGTTTATGATTTGTAATTCGATACAAATATTTTTTGTGTTGCTTATTGGTTCGGTTTGATATTATGATTATGACACATATCGTTTAACTTACTTCGTTCTTAATTTTTGCATGACCTTTTTTTCTTTATTAAATTGGATAACCTTTTTTATTACTATGTTGTGTATTGTGTGGAGTATTAAAACCGAAATGAACCGAAAAACCAAAAAACCAACTAGGGACCGAACCGGAAATGACCGGGAAAAGGCGGTCCGGTCCTCGGTTCACCGTTTCTTGATTTTTTTGTCTCGGTCCGGTCCCGTTTTCTACCGGTTCGTTCCGGTCCGTGCCTTTTGAACACCCCTACTTTGTAATCATTTTTTTTAAATTCAGAATCATGCTTCATTTCATTATTATATAAAAAAAAAATGTTGTTACTTTTTTTTATAAAATCTGCCCTAGATAAAATTCCTAGTAAAGTTTCTACGTTTCTTCATCTCCATACTTATATAAAAGAATGTTAATTTTAAATGATGAAATATGTCGTAATGTTTATAAATCAAAGAGTTGTTTTAAGTTATGTTATGACTTATGCCAAAAGGGAATATTAAGGACATTACATTATTACATTATTTTTTATATATTATATAACAGAAGTTCAAAACACGTTTAATTATTTGACAGAAGTTATCGTCATATATGGCATCCACAATGTTCCATTTGTTTTATTGTTTCAGTTGATATTGTTTTAATGGTTACATTTTAATTTTTAAATATTCATTCCGTTTGACAATAAAATATTATAAAATATTATAAAATATTATGCAAAATGGTATATAGTAAATTACTAAATGAAATAATAATAAAAAGAATAATAAATTGTTATCATCATAAATGGTATCCACAACGTACGATTCATTATCTTTTAGCATTCCACTAATATTAATGATATCGTATTTATTCTAATGGTTAGTATATTAAAATATATATATTTAGTAGCGGATGCAAAGAAACTAAATGGTGTTATGTCCTTTTACTCTATCCTCTTTTTGTCTCAGAAAAAATATATTGGTAAATATAAAATAATCGAAATAAAATAAATATAGTTAATGAAAGTATTTTTCTTTAGTTATTTTCATTAATTATTTTTACATATTAAAAAGTTAAATTATTTTAGAATAAATGAAAAATTATTATATTTTAATTATCCGTATATAAAAATAAAACAATATTTTTGAGACAAATATATGTTAAAAAGTAAACAGTTTTTGAAACGGAGAAAGTAATATCTAATATATATAGGAAATTTAAACATGATCGTCATATGAAATTTTGGTTTCGTCTTCGTTTATATTCAATTCTTTATTGTTTTCTGGAGAAGATTTACAAAACTAATATCCATGATTATAAATTTACAATCGTCATTCTAAACAACAAGATGATAAATATTGACAAAATTAAAAGAAAAGATGACAAAATTATGCAATGAGTCAATGAGCGTCCGTACGAATTAGGGAAAGTCAGAGTTTGAATAATGGTATTCCAAAAATGGTTCTCATTGATTGGTTAGGCAATTCTATATTTGAAAATATTTAATATTACTTTTTGTGCCCTTAGATACTATACACTATAGGGCAAAAAAAATAATTGAAATACGATATATACAGTTAATGAAGTGATGTTTTATTAGATTATCCATTTTGTTCTGATATTAAAGATATCAGTAATTTTTTTAGTTTGAAAATTTTTAACTTTTTAATTACAAAATGGAAAGTAATTACCTTTTAGTTATTCATATTTAGAAATAAGACAATGATTTTAGGACAAACGTAAATAAAATGTGGACTGTTTTTTTTGAACGGAGGGAGTAACATAATTTATGAAAAAATAAATCACGTGGTCTCATTTCAATGAATGGAATGGACAATGTGGTTTTTTTCCGCTCCAAAATGTGCAATATATAAAATCCAATATAATTTTTTACTTTAATAAAATGCAAGTTCGATTGGTTTTTAACTTCGACCTTAGTTTGTAGTACTAGTAGTGTACATGCGTTACGCGACGAAGGTATAAAGTTGCAACCACTGATAGCGTTGTTCAATAATGGTGGACATTCTTACTAAATACTATCACACGTATCTGAAAGTTTATATGCAACATTGATGTATTTGATTACGTTAAAATAGTAAAATAGCAAAATATATAAAAGATGCTAACACTAATATATATATATATATATATATATATATATATATATATATATATATATATATATAGGATTAGGATATTATAAAAAGGTTTAAAAATAGGAAGAATAGAAAGGAATGTGAGAGTAACATGTGGCATTTTAAAAAAAAAATTATTATTATTATTTTTTTAATAATAAAAAAAATTAATAGAAAGAAAAAACAAAAAAAAAAATTTAAGGGAAAAAAAAGAATTTGAAATTTTTTCCGATGACGTCTTCATTTTTGTGCATATGTTTTAAACTTATGTACACGAAAATTGATGTACCAACTAAAAAAGTGATTTTTGGTGCATCATTTTATAAAAAAAATGACAATTTTGGTGGATCATTTTACAAATAACGTGATTTTGGTGCATAAATCGTTTAAAAAAGATTTTTCGTACATCAGTTTTTAAGAAAATGAATTCTTGGGCATCAATTTTGAAAAATTTTAAATTCATAACTTTCTTCGAGCCAAAATTCTTTTTTCCACGAAAAAATAAAATTTTGATTTTTTTTTTAAATTAACTTTTTATTAAAAATATTATTTTTTTATTAAAAAAAGAAATTTCAAAATTATCAAATATCACTCCCACAATCATTCCCATCCTTTTTATTTTAATAACTTTTTCCATTAACCCTTATATATATATATATATATATATATATATATATATATATATATATATATATATATAAAAACAATCTCTTTATCTATTTCAATCTTTTTCAACTTTTTCTACTTTATTTGGAAAGTCAAAATCTTTTTCTTCAAGTCATCTTCATAAAGCTTGTGAATGTCAATTATCTTGTCCCATTTTCATTTCTCTAAATTTTCTTTTATGTTCGCTTTTAGAAATCTTATTAATCTGAAATATCGGCAAATAAATTAAATATCAATATATGCTATAGATATGAAATTGTTGGTTGCTTTAATGTCAATATATAAAATAGAGACTATCAAATATATTATTTTACCTTATTAATGGATGCGCTTCTGAAAACCTCAATGTATGTGCTTGTCTAATGAAAATCGTTCGCAATGTCACATAGAGAATTCATATAGCGATGTTCTTTTAGTATGGTTTGGATGAAATGTATTTTTTTTCCTATGTAATCATTATCTATTTATATACATAGTTATATGTCGGTTATATTTTGACTAAGTAATAAATAACTTCGGTTATATTTTGACATATTAATAAATTGTTTGACTAACTAATTAAGAATTTCAGTCATATTTTGACTATTGTTTAAATACTTGTTGGCTATTTTCGAAATAAATTGATGGTTTAGATCGAATGGATTGTAAATCTTATTTTGAAATTAATGAATAGGATTGCATTTCTTTAAAAACAAAATTTAAATTTGAAATGGGTTAAATGATTTATACATAGGAGTAAAGATAAGAAAGTTGTATAAAGGATAAAAAAGAAGTTTTAAATTAGGTTTAACAAACCTAAAAGTAAATTGTTGTTTTAATTTGTTTAGTACCGTTACCGACCTCATCTTTTAACAAGCCATTTATTATTATTCACGCTTTTGTCAATAACAAGATTTTAACTCACAAGGCCACAAGTTTACAATGTTTGAGTTGATTGACCAAGACACATTTTCGTTAAGTATGAAAGATTTTAAAACATATGTTGTGGATCTTGCTTGAAATAATACTTATATGAAATAGGTTTAGATCTTGACCATGTGATTTAGCAACTTAAACAATAGTTGGTAGTGCATTATTGCGTGTACTTAGGGTACCAATATATGTACATTACTTTCAAAGACTATTCAAGATATAAAGAATATTGATATCCATGGAAGACTTTTGGAAGTCAACTAAAAAAGTATTTAATCCGAGGGTAGCTTGTCTTATTAATAGAAAATAGGATATTGCATATCTCCATCAATACATGCATGTGTCATGCTCATGGATCATGAGCATCTAATTCCTTGTATGTATTGCCAAACGAGGTTTGGTCCATTGATAGAAGGTTGTTATCCACTAGAAGAGGTTTTGGGTTCGAATCTCCCTCTGGGGTTTCCTTCTTAGGTGAATATTAGGAGATAACTAACTTTGGTGTAAAATTCATGGGTCGCATACTGCCCTGGATATCACTATGAACCCAAATCACTAACATAGCCGTTCTAAAAAAAAAAAATATCATTATTAGATTCTCAAGTGTTTGGTTATCCTTGGAAAAAAAAAGCCAAGAAGAGTTAAATCCAAAAGACACTACAAGAAAAATGGGTTGTTGGGACCCTTTCTTTGGGACGCTTTAAAGATACTGTCCCGATAAAATATCTAATAGGACGGGTTAGTTTTTATGTCCTTTTATGATTGAACATAATAGAACAATTAAAATGTAGGTCCTAAAATCAAGTTTATATGACACTTATTTTTTAGAGTCTTATTATGGTGTAACCTAAAATGACACATTAGACATACGTCCTATTATATTAGGTTTTATAGGATGTTTATTAGTTATGGTCTTATCATAATCAAACATAATAGGACACTTGACAAATAAGTCATATTATATTATGTTTTATAAAACGCTTATCCACAAGGGTTTTATTATTAAATAATATATAGGACACTTGACAAATAAGTCATATTATATTATGTTTTATAAAACGCTTATCCACAAGGGTTTTATTATGAAATAATATATAGGACACTTGACAAATAAGTCATATTATATTATGTTTTATAAAACGCTTATCCACAAGCGTTTTATTATAAAACTAGTTTAATACCCGCGATAGCAAGGAAAAATATATGAAAAATAATGATCCAGAAACATTAAAATGTATAATAACATTAATTAGTAAACTTTCATAGTATCACCTTTATAATCACTTCGTTTAAAATTTAACATCTAAACATGTCTCTATATGTTTAACAATTGATCAAACAAAATTACGATTAATAAAAGTGTATGTTACAAAATAGATATTGTAACGTTCATGAAATTATAAACTCATGAAAAAAGCGGGGAGCTATATCAAAACAAATAAGTAAAACCTTCAAGCATCATATCTTCTACACATTCCGCTTTGACTATCTTTTTGACCGGCCCATTTTACCACTTTAACTATGTGTTTCAAATTGAAATCCACCTATAAAAGACAGTTAAGAGGAATTAAGAGGTACACAAATACAAAAAGAATTAGAAAGAAAAAGAAGTCTAAATTTACTTTCTTTTAGAGCTGAAAAATGGATGTGTTGGATAACGGGTCAAAGTATGTGACTTTTGGTGCTGGTATCACTTATCAAGTTGATTCAAGACAATATTTGCTGAAAAATTAAGATTATGTGTAAACAATTATTGTACCAAATATGATTACATTATTTGAATGGAAGTATTATCCCAAAGTTGGCTTCCAAAAGTCAATTTTGAAACAAATTTCATGACACAAAACAATAAATTAAATTAAGATTCAAATTTTTTGACATTTTCATTCCATCCTCAGTGACACACATACGAAGTATATAATATGGATTCACGCAACATTCTTAAACTCCATTGGAGGGTCAGGTAAAAACAACAAGTGATGACTCATTTTGCTTCATAAACCAAATTGGGTAAGGAAAAATAAAGAAAGTCATAAATTTATATTGATGTTAAAAAGATTTGTCTTATCTCTAAGAGGTCATAAATGTTAAGTTGAAAGATTTGACTAAAATAGAAACGGGCCAAATGGGTTTATATTGATGTTAAATTATATTTACAATATTCAGGCTATTTATAGTACATATTAGGATTTTATGACTTAGGGAAAATGCCTAGGGA
Organism: Senecio squalidus; assembly: GCA_910822075.1. Lineage (NCBI taxonomy): Eukaryota > Viridiplantae > Streptophyta > Magnoliopsida > Asterales > Asteraceae > Senecio > Senecio squalidus. The sequence goes on along the minus strand of CAJVGC010000001.1, from coordinate 73,580,529 downwards.
GTCGGCAACAACCAATATCAAAAATTACACGTTTTGACATGAATCCATGTGACCCATTACCCAAACTGCCTCACCTGCCCAATTTTCAAAACCAAATAGAGTGTTTTAAAGTCAATGTACAAGCTTGTATGTATATATGTTTGATTTTGAACATGTTTAACCCATTTGAAACATTCACTTTTTAGTTAAGATTTTTATATGAGTCGTTCAGCTAAAGTATAATCCAAATCATCCCATTACTAAGCAAATGGGTCATTTTACGATTTAGTAGAAAGGTCATTTTACGCCTTTGACCAAAAATGATTATAAACAAAAATCTTTGTACATGCTAAATATCTATATTTATGATTTAGTAGAAAGATCATTTTACGCTTTGGACCAAAAATCACAAATACGATGATTGTTTATAAAATAAAATACATATACGGAATTTAGTAATATAGGTAAGTACTTTGTGTGATATAATTGAAGATCTCAAATATTAACGATAATCCAAGGTTGATTACATACAATCACACACAGACTACAGTTTATAAAATAACTGTTTGATTACATACAATCCAAGGTTGATTACATTAAAGTTTATAAAATAACTGTTTGTTAATATCTTATCCTATCATTATTATTATTATAGTTATGAGTAAGGTTAGATTTTGGTTATATATCAAAATCATAAGATTATCCAATTAAACCCAACTAAAACCGGAGTCAACCCCTGTGGATGTCGCAAAAAAAATGCGTAATTTAACTCACACCTCTTATGGTACACATGGTGAATTTTTCCCTGGAAATCCCCGTAGGGGCTGGGTTTGCCCGCTATGCGGAGTTCAAATCTGGGATACTCGTTGAAATATTACGAGTAGGAGTAGGGTCCGATATAAAATCATTTGACGTTTAAAAAAAAAAAAAAAAACGGAGTCAACCGCCACGACATCACTATATTCAGATCATTTTCCAGATTCACACTCCAATTCATCATCGATTTCTACGCATTTCGCCGGATTCAGCATCATCGTCATCTTAATTGTTACGCGGTACGATTTCTACATTCATCATCATCAAGGTCGTCGTAATCATTGTACGGTACGATTTCTATGCATTTCGCCGGATTCAATATATCAAATTATTTTTTTGTTTCCAATTATCATCATCAACATCGTTGTAATCGTTGTAGGCTACGATTTCTACGTTTACCGGATTCAGTTACGTTCATATATACGAATTTGCGGTCGTCAGATCTATAATCTCGGTACGGAACCACGAAACCCTAAGTTTTTGATTATGTCTGTTGATTAACGGATTCCGGACACGACCGGTTGCGTTTTGATGTGAAATTTGGGGATAAATGGAACGATTTAAAAATTAGAAGGTATGTGTAGTTGTTACGGTTTTTTGGATTGTAATTTTGATGAATAGATGTTGAAATTGAGCTTGTATGATTGTTTTGATGTTAATTAGGGATGATTCATGGCGTGAATTGACGAATGAGGTTTTTTCATGGTGGAGAGATTTGTGTTTGGAGTTCAGATTAGGGAGATTCGGAATTTGCGTAAGCTGGTGTCGTTTAACGATGGAGGAATTTGCCCTGACAGAGCTTCACATTTGATGTTTATATGGTATGCTACTATGCTCATATTTATGTCTGCTTTACATTGCATTACTTGTAGTAAATCTGTTGTATTTGCAATTGTAGAGAAGTCTTTCAGGTAACATTCCATTCTTTTTGTAGTTTAGAGATTATCTAAAGGATCATATAGACATGCTTACTAGAGATGAATCAGGGAAATGGTGAATGGAGGTAAAAGCAACTCAATCTTGGTCAGTGGTGAAAGTGGTGCTGGTAAGACTGAGACTACAAAAATGCTTATGCGTTATCTTGCTTATGTCGGCGGTCATAAAGGCAGCACCAGCACCGAAGGACGAACAGTTGAACAACAAGTTCCTGAAGTAAGATGGCAAATCTGTCATATCTCTAAATATATAGTCCATTGAGTCAAGTGAAAATGCTATTATTGTGCTCGTATTTATTTTATTTTATTGTTTTTGAAAAAGCATCATTCTCATATGTTTTGGAGCCATTTTTACATTAAAGTTTAAACCTAGTATAAATGCAATTATATGACATTTCAGGCTAACTTCTCTCAATATTTTGATTAAATGTTGCAAATGCAGTCAAATCCAGTTCTGGAAGCATTTGGCAATGCAAAAACTGTTAGAAATAACAATTCCAGGTGCAGAACTGTTAAAATTACGCTACAAGATTCTTAGCACTGGTTCAATATTAAGTATATTGGCTGAAAATAACTTGATGCCTCTGTTATATCTTGCTGCAGCCGTTTTGGAAAATTTGTTGAGCTTCAGTTTGATAAAAGTGGAAGAATATCTGGAGCAGCCATCCGGACATACCTTCTAGAAAGATCTCGTGTTTGCCAAATTTCGGATCCTGAACGCAACTATCACTGTTTCTATCTCCTTTGTGCAGCACCTGCAGAGGTATTTTTTATCCATGACATTTTCCGTAACCAAGATTCTACCTAGCACTTAAAGAATGTCAACTCACCTTTAATCATAACTTTCAAGGAAATTAAGAAATATAAATTGAGATTTGTAGAAAAAGATAGTTGGCTTGAACTGGTTAGACTCGTTTTTGCTGTTGTGAGTATAAACTTAATTAGAGCTTGACATCATGTATAGTTACAGCAAGGTTTATTATACATGGAATTTTATGAGTATGTCATTCTTTTTAAACTTGTGATATGTGTATTGTTACAGCAAGGTTTATTATACATGGAATTTTATACTTATATATAAATTTTCCATTTCCAGGTGGCTATGGATGCATGATGAAAGCAACAACTAGTTTGTTTCTTATTATTTTGGAATTACCTTTGTGTCTTAGGATGATGCATGTGGTTTATTAACGTCTTATTTGTTTTTTGTTTTTATGAGTTTTAAATTACCTTGTAACTCTTCTAAGACCTTATTATGGTTTATGTTATAAGACCTTATTATGGTTTATGTTATGAGACCTTATTAGGTTTGTGTTATGACTTAATCATGTTAAGAACTTTTGTATGAAAATGACTTGTTTAAAATGGGAATTTCATGCCTCTAATCTACTGGATAAGATTGAGAGACATGGTTTGTGAACATTATATATCGAAATTATTAATAATAATTTGGGTTTGTGTTCAATTTGGGACAATTGTTAGGACGCTTTTAATCGTTCTAAAAGCAATGTAGAGAAATGTGTTGCAACAAAAGACGTGTCCTATAATATAACATGTTAGGATGCTATCAATGTTATGTAATTGTCTTAATAAAACAAAATGTTGTGTTTCATTAAATAGGAGACTTCTTATAAGGACATCAAATTTGGTCCTAAAAATATATATGATACACTTATCTTTTATGACCCTTTTCTTAGTCCTTATAAAACTATTAATGAAACATATATTCATTCTATAAATATATTTCTTAGGACGTTAATATGTGTCTCAAAACATAATAGTATATTACAACATCAAAAGGCATCCTATTTAGCAGTGTGTTAGGACACATTTTATGTTTTATAAAATATTTGATGGGACCTTAAGTTTTGTTTCATAGTATTGGTGTTTATTAGGATGCCTAAAAGCGTCCTACAAGTTTATACAACGCCTTTATATGAGACACTTTTGGCACTGGTCCTATTAGATTAAAAGTCTCATAAAGTAACATTTTAGGACGGTAACAAGCGTCCTAAAAGACCACTTTTGTTGTAGTGAGACATGGAAGATCAACCTTTGCAAAAGAGCCAAACTTTAAATGAGATTGACTTTTGAAAAAGATTATATTTTCATCATATAGTCGTTAAAAGAATGAAAAGAATTTATTGTTTAAGTCGTATTTCGAGAAATGAAATAAAAAATATCTTTTATCAAGGCCAACTAAAGAGATATTAACGAATTATGCATGGAAATATCATGGAAGACATGACTTCTTTTGATGAGGACCCGTATTGTGATAGCGATTCCTTCGTTATCGACTTCAAAAGACGTATGAGAGGGAAAAATTAGTCTTCTCTCATTAGGTTATGTGGTGCTTATTTAGACTTTGTGACAATTAGGTGATTTATTTACTCGGGTATTGGTACGCTTTAGGAGGGGGAGGGGGCGATTGATCAATATACAGTAAAATAGTGTGTGTTAATCTTTTTTTAGGCATATTGCTTATGACTATTGTGATCAAAACTCTTATTTATATGTATTTTTGATCTTCATATTAATTAGTTTTAGTTCTAAAATAAATACGATATCTTTCAAGATATATGAAAATAGATATTACCTTTTTCGATTAAGTAATACTCTAATTCAAACTATCAATTTGTGGTAATAAATTTTGCCCTACATAAAAGAGTCAATCAAAAGAAGTAACATAATATTTGAATGGTAAAAACAATCTATTGTAGTTTCAGTGACGAATATCACCAATTCGAAACAAGCTACATTAAACATTAACATATGGCAAAACGAATGTCACCCATGCATCAGAGACAAGGTCCAGTTAAACAGTAATATTGAATGTACTCGACAGTGACAGATACTAGGGGCCGGGTATAAGGATGCTCGGCTCCTCCAACGAGAAATTTATATATAAAACTTTTAACCAATTCCAACTAATCTCATCAAAGGGTTAGAGTACGTTTAAAACCATTGATGTATGATGCATCATCAACAATGGGTTGAGGCTTGGTGGAGATCTAACTAGAGTTTAGAGTTTAAACAAACCAAGAGATGGACAAAAGCCAATCATATGATATCTTTTAGAAATTAGTTATTTAACTTTAAATGAATTATTATTATTTATTTATTTATTTATTTTTTTTTTTTTTTGAACGACAATTTTGTGATTCGGGGCCACAGTGACATAACTCAGAGAGAGACTCGAACCCAGAACCTCCCCTAGAAGAGAACAACCTCCTATCAATGAGGCAAACCATTGGCAAATGAATTATTATTTGACTTCAATAGCCAATAAACCTAAAAACATTTGTTATGGTTATAATTAATAAATAATAATATAAAGAAATTAAATAATTTAAAGTAATTAATTAACATGCAAGCGATTGGATACTGTCAACGTTGTTAGTAAAAAAACTATATATTAATTCTCAAAATATGTACCAAACCCTTTGAACGAGTACTACTTTGTACTATGTTGTACAAAGAAACTAAACTAACCTTATTCTTTGCTTAAATAGCAAAAAGGTTTTAACATTTACTTGAACATGATTTGTACTTAAAAAAAATTTCGTTTCAAATTGACAAATAAATCAATATGTTATACGAAAGGACAAAAATGGTCTTTTCGATTATTGTCTTTGTCGAGCCGTCTTTGTAGAGTTGATATAAACTATATACATAAGTGTACCTACGTATAATAGTACTTCGACAGAGTGCCTTTCTATCCAATATCAAAAATGTACGTTGGAGTCGGATAGGTTGGACTCGTTACATAACTACCTCTCTATCTTCAATTCAATAATTGTCGTCTTTAGCTCTATGTATATACGGTTTGTAAACGAAAATCACTTTGCATTTTAATGAAAATAAACAACAATGGCATGATGTATATATAATTGTTGTTAAAATACAACAAAACAACATGATTTAGGTACATGTATTCTATATTAAATTTCATAAACAATGTTGAAAAGGTATCCACTTGTATTATTTAATATAAGTTTGTTGCGTTATGTTTAATATATCAAGACATACGTTATATTATATATTTCCTTTTCTTTAAAAACGGTTAGTTTAGAGATATAAACGCCTATTATAAACGAGTAATATATACGTATTCTTAATCATATCTCCGGGTATTTTTGTTTTGACAAGTTGACAACGTTATCTTTTTGTCCAAGATGATCTTTTGCAACTTGCACCCTCATCTATTCCATTCCCACATCTTTCCAGCTCATTCAACATAACCATAACTAAAAAAAAAGTACTACACATTAATTTCATAATTAACCGTACTTAAAGAATAACAAAATGTTACAAAACATTGATAACTCTTTGTTTCTTACAATTTTGAAAACCTAATAAATCAATCTCTGTGTTACTTCTCTTGCCATTACAACTACTTACACTCGGAATGTTAACTCCGAATAACCGTAACATCTGAACCGGTTCCACGAGTGTAACGGGTTGTACGCGTTGCGAGTTTGTATCATCCGACACGGTTTTTGCTTTCCAGTCTATGTAAAGTTGTTTATTATCCGGTCCGGTTGAGCTATAAAAACTAACACTATCTCCGGCTTTTAAGTTTTTTTCTTTCACGAACCGGCTCCAACCTTTGGTTAAAACGTAGCTCTGGCTACTGTTCCAATATGAGTAACGAAATCGCCATACTTTGGAATCCTTATCTTCGAAATGTAAGAGAACACCTTTTGAAGTGCTTCCTTTTTGAACCGGGAAGTGTTTTTCCGCGTGTTGTTTTGGTATCACGAGCCGGTTTAGTTTACCAACGTCGCTAGGGGTGACGGCTTTCTGGAAGAGATGTTCACGTGGTTTGAGAGAACCCGACCCGGGAGAGTTGTTGAACCCGGCTTGGGATAATGTTTTGTGCAATTTGTTGCTTCTTTTGCTTTGTTCTAGCTCGTCATTGTATGTGTGTTTTCTTAGCATATCAACAATCTCAGATTTGGAATGACAACTCAAGAAACTGGCTTCGATTGTAGCTTCTTTTGTGTCGGCAAGAATCGGATTGAAATTTGTGACGGCGTCTCGGCCACGAAACCGTTGCACCGCGATGTCATATGCCTTTGCGGCTTCGTCTTCTTCGTTAAACGTGCCAAGCCACACCTGTAAGAAAGAGAAATTAGTTGAATAATCAAATATGAAATCTCTAAAGCGTTCACCACTCAACTCGTTTATTTGTTTTATGTGTAAATATCATATTTCAAGATGCATATGAAATGTTTGGATAGTACGTTATTCTAATTAACAATTCCAATCCACCAATAAGATATATGTACTTATGATAAATTGTATGATATTAGATTTGACATAAAATTGAAAGTACATACCCTGTGGTGTTTCTCATAAATCTGTGCTCCCCAACGACCGTTCGGTTGTGGGACAACGCCTTTAAATCTTGACGATGGAAGCTTTCTCGACTGGGCTTCAACTTCCACCCCTCCTTCCAGGTCAAGAACCACGCTAGCTCCGCTTCCTAACCGGCAAAGGCTAATCTCGCCCGGTACTGGTAGGGAAATTGTTTCACTTGTTGTGCTTTGATCATCTATGCAACTTCTATCCATTTCTAGAGAGAAAAACCAAGGTGAAATATGAGGTGCCTTTGTTGTTTCTAGAAAGAGAAACAATCAGATTATGAAATAGGTATGAGACAAGGGTTGTGTATATGTATATATATATACTTAAATAGATATCAAATCTTCATGTGGGTGTTTGTTGATATTATTTTAATTACATGTTGTCATATGATAAATCCTACTTGATATATTTGTGTGTATAAAAACACGTACACATGGAGAAGAGGCCAAATATATGTAGGTAAGAACTAGGAAACTTCATATATTATTTATGGAAACAAATACTATTTTATGTAGTTTTATATGCTTTAAAATGTTGAGTTTTCAAAAGTTTAACCGAGTATCTCCTCGATCATGTGAAACATCACAACTTGTGTATTTTCATGTATAATACTTGTATGTAATGAATCGTTGACAAGGAATAAATCTAATTTTCATGTATATCACTTTCTAAAACTAGCGGACCTTATTGACATATAAAAGTCCATAGGTTATGTATACTTATGGTGGTTTACATTTAAATGATACTTTAATGTACCAATACCAATCAAATTGTTGCTCTTTCAACATGAATATTTATACAAATCACGAATTAACCCGACTATTGGTTCTATTGAAACAAGCCTAACCATTCGATATGAATAAGCTTCGAGCATTGTTCCTTTGTATCCAAGAACACGAATCAAGGAGTGAGAGTGAGTCCGGATTCAAACTCGTGACTATTTTATCAACCAAAATTGACTAAATCAACTGAGCGTTTGTGTGTGTGTGTGTGTGTGTGGGTGGGTGGGGGGGGGGGGTGTTCAGATAGCGTCAAAAGAGAGTTAAACGTTACGCCTGTAAATAATATTTATATACGTGTTTGTACTTTCACTCGTGCCAAACATATGTGTTAATTGAATAAAAACTTGTTTTTAAAATTAAAAATTAAAAGGAAAGATATGATTAAGCTAAGTAACATACTTTCTGGATACAATTTATACAAACTAGCTCTTAATTAATTAATATTGAAAGTTGCATGATACTAAATTCTCTGAGATTAACTTCTTCTGGAACTCCTTTAATCTCATCAAGTATCAACAATACCCTATCGAACTAGATATTTCAACTTTCAGATCCACGCCCTCCTCCTCCTCGTCCATCAAGCGTATCTATCAAAATTAACAAAATGACTTTAGATGACTTGTTTTCAACAATTGTAAAAGATATGTTATCATTCTGGAAAATGTCCATCTTTTCTAATTTGAATTATCGACCTTTTTGTTTGAAGCGATTTTTAGTTTAATCTACAACACGTAGATTTAACACTAAAACAAATAACCTTTTTTGTGTTTTAGTTGAATCGTGAAACAAAGATTTAATGCGACATTTACTTTCACCATCGAAATTGAATTGAAATCGGGTAATTTCCTTTTCTTATATTGATGCGTGGAGTTTTAGTCTATTTTGGTTGTTGATTAGCAACCGAATTCAAAATTGTTGAAATATGTTCAAGTTAGTCTTAACTTGGTTTAAAACGATTCTAACTTAGTTTGGTTTGTGCATGTTTTAACATTTTATAGTTGATAGACTATTTATGTCATTAGTTGGATCTTTGGTGCTAAGTTGAAGTTGTAAAAGAAGAAAGTAATCTTGGAGGGATTTTATGTAAAGTGACCAAAGTAGGATGTTGTATTTGTAATTAAGGAGTATATATACCCCTTAACCAGCCGTCATGGTGTTTAAGTGTGTTTTTAGTTTGTGTATTCTCTCTGAAATTAGGGTTTGTAATTATGTCTTCAATAGGTTTTCATATTGAAAACCTAATCGAGTATTTTAGTCTAAGTCAAGTATTGAGTTGATTTGTGATAGTTTTGTTTAGTCTGGTTGATTATCAAGAAGTGGTATTGATTTTGATGTTCTTGATAGTTAAGTCTGTTGTGATTGAGGTTTTCTACATGTGTAACATCCTAGTTACGAGAAAGAATAGTTTGTAAGTTTTTATTTATTTCTAATAAGTATTTGTTAGAATGTAAGTTTAAGAAAAGGACTAACTTGGTAAGAAATATAGTTAATTGAGTTAAAAAGGATGAAGAATGATAATTATTTTGGTTAGATATTAAGTTAGTTAATTTTGAAAGATGGAGGACTAGAAGTGTAAATCTGAAAATTTACATATGGTTAGTCTAAGTTAGAAACCATTTTCCAGAATTTTTAGAGAGAGAGAGTCGGTTAGGGAAGAAGAAGGAGAAAGAGGGAAAAGCTTGATTAACCCGAATTGAAGCTTAAATTTCATAGAATTCATCAATTAGAACAAAGATAAGAAGATTGAGAACCTTAGTTTTTGGTTCTAGAAGGTATGATTTTATCCTTAATTTAATTTGATGAAATTGAGCGTATATTTGGTGTTATAACATCATTTAGATGTTTATTTGATAAGTAGAAGTGTTTAATTTGATTTATTTAGATAAATGATTATTTTGGGGATAATCATGAAGTTGGAAGAATTGATAGAATTAAGCTTGTTTATATGTTAATTTGATGTTAGTAATTTATAGAAAAGCTTAGAAGATTTAAAGATTAGTTATATGAATTTTGTAAAAATTCATATGTTGTAAGTTTTAGTGAAGAAGTGAAGAATTGGTTAGATGAATTAATCATTGTAAGAATTATGTTAAAATGATTAGTTTGAAGTATATGAAAGGAAAGAATTGAAGAAAGTTACTTAATTTGTAGTTTGGATAAATTGGGAATAGTGTTATCCTAGTTGCCAAACGGGTCGTTTAGACCGTTGAAAATGGCGAATGGGTAGGAAATGGGTAGAAGGAAGAATTTATTACTTGCAATGTGTTACTTGTGAGTTATGTAATGTAATGTAAGATGTTTATAATGTAAGCTTGTGCATTTGATGCCAAACGGGTCAAAAGACCCAAAGAGTGGCAAGATGGGTAGAAGCTATCAAACTTGATTTGGTTAGAAGTTAAAGAGATAGAATGAAATAAATATATATATGTTTAATGTGTATAAAGGGTTCTAATGCATAATTAGACATTAGAATGAGTAATGGGTCAAAAGACCCAAAATAGTGGCAACTTGGGTAGAAGTTGCCAAACATGTCTAGAAAGAGTTAGAAAGGGTTAGAAAGAGTGGTAATGAAGTTAATACATGTATTTATATGTATGTAAGATATATTTAAAGGAAAAATTGTGTTTGGTATAAAAACGCAGATTTGGAGAATAGAAGTGCAAGGAGAAAGAGTCGTGTATGTTGTAGTTTAATTCGACATCGAGGTGAGTATACGAGACTCATTTTCATATGGTTATGTGTTTAAAGTTTTGGTATTAATGTATTGAAGATTCATAAGTAAGTTATTTCAAGTTATAAATAGAGTTGTTAGCGGAAATAAGGTAAAAAGTGGCGTATACTAACATGTATGTGCAGGAAATGATCAAAACGGAAACCACCCCTGCTGCAGGGACAGTTGCGGCTCAAGACATCCTCTTGCGGCGCAACTCAACTTCAGAAGTCAAGGGTGATTTCCAGAAATGTTGAGTTGCGGAGCAACTGTTTCAGTTGCGGAGCAACTAGTACCTAGATCAGTTTTTAGCATGTTTTAAAGTAGTTTAAGCATGGGAATGATATCATATCATATTATTATGTTAGAGAAGCATAGAGAAGACATTTGTATGCCGATGAGAATTAGAATGGACTTTTATTAGTCGAGAAAGAGTAGAGTTATCTATAATTCTTTACCGCGAGGGTATGTAGTAAGACTTTAAATAGTCTTGGAGATGTATCACTATGTTATTAAGTATACTCACTAGCTTAATGAGAATTAAATCATAGAAGCTTTGTTATGATTGTTAGTTATATTATGGTGGTTAATTAAGTTATAGTGGTTGTTTATGTTATGTTATTTATTATGTGTGTGAAGTATGTTATATATTGTATAATGAAGAGAATGGTTAGATACGACAATTTGATTGTCGGGAAAGAAAAGAAGTTGACTTTCAGTAGTCGAGAAGAAGTAGTATTAAATCACATACCGCGAGGGTATGTATAAGTTATAGATACGACATTTAGTTGTCGGGAAAGAGAAGAAATGATAGATACGACATTTAGTTGTCGGGAAAGAGAAGAAATGATAGATACGACATTTAGTTGTCGGGAAAGAGAATAAATGATAGATACGACATTTAGTTGTCGGGAAAGAGAACAAGTGTTAGATACGACAATATGATTGACGTAAAGAGAAAACAAGTAATCGTATAGAAAGAAAGAATAGATTTTTAAAGAAGTCATGTTAGATGAGATTAACATAATCGTAAGGTATACTCACTAGCTTAACGCTAATATATTATGTTAATTGTATGTTTTGTAGGTAATCGAACTTAATGGCAAGGCAAGCTAAAGAAGAAGGGAAGGGGACCGTTGTAGAGATTAAATGTTTAAAAATGTTTTTGTAAGAGCTTCCGCTCAATTGTAAAATGAGATGAAATCAGTAACACCTTAGAATATTAATTACATGTTTTGTAAAAAAAAAAAATATATATATATAGTGTATTTGGTTCCGGGTGTTACAAGTTGGTATCAGAGCCTTGACTTGTGTGATTTGGGTATCGTGAGGATACCTGAACTCAAGTTGAGGCTTTGAAGAAGAAAGATCAATGGGAAGAAAAGCTTGCCTTGCAGTAACAGAAAGAATAAGAAAGAAATTTTGTAAGAATTGGTAGAACGCCTTAGTCTGAGATGTGCATTGATTTTTATTGGGTATACAAGAGTTAATATTGTTTGAAATTAACGTCTGGCCAACGGTAATTTCGAGCATATTATACGATAGTATATCCGATATGGTCAATGTATGTTAAGGACGAAGGGCAAATGGGTAAGAAAGTGTAAGAAGTATATAAACTATAATTTATATGCTATAGTATTTTGTGTTACTAACTGTATGTGATTTTGTTAGTAGAAATGGAAAGAGAAGAAGGTAGTCGTCGGGTGGATGACGTAAAGAAAAAATAGGGATGTTCAGATGATATAAGCTAAAGAGATTAGTCAAATTTTTGAGAAAGAAATACTATTTGTTATTTATTGGGTTAAGAAAAAAGTGGCAGAAAATTGAAGATGAGAAGATTGATAGAATATTGGTAGAGAAAGAATTAGAGTAGAAAGAAAAGGAAGATTCACAGAATGAAGATAATCACCCCGATCAGCAGGAAGAATTGGTAGAGAGATATAAGAAATGAAGATTTTAAGAAGCAATCTGCGTAATATTTTGTCCACCTTTTATAGTGAACAAAGTTACTTGAGAATTTTGGAAATTGAACAGAAAAATAAGATTGTGAAAGGGATAATAAATGATTTGCTGAAAGAGCAGGATTTTGTTTAGAATATGTGGTAAGTGAGAAGATAAAGATGGATCGTTATATGTCGTGCTTTAATCAAGACATATGCGATCATGTTTTAACTTTTAATCCTCTAACTTTTGAGGATAAGATTGAGGTGGCAAGAAAAAGAGAGTTAGAAATTTTTAAATTGCTCTAAAGAGGAGAAAAAGAAACGAAAGGTAGAGTATATGCTAGAATTATCGAAGAAAGGTAAGAGTATGAGAAGAAACTTTGATAGAAAGATTAAGAATTTTGGAAGAAAATTTGAGAAGAATGAGTCATCGGTCATTTGTAGAAAGTGTGACAAAGAAATGTTTATAGTGAATGAAGACTTGTTGCAAATGGGTTATTACTTATGTGGAAAGCCCGTTTATATTAACATAAAATGTCCTAATCCGATCAAGAACGTGTTATTAGTAAAAGGAGATAGAGTATGTTCAATGACATTATTCGAAGTTGTCACAGAATTTGAAAGATTTTGATCGGACTGAGAAACTCCTTTGTTATTCAAAAGAGAAAACAGTAAAGGAGAAAGATAAAGATTTGAAAGGTTAGAAATGTTAGAAGATAGTTTGGAAGTGCAGAATTTTGGAAAGAAAGACATGGTTAGACAATTTTTAAAAGTGGTTTAGGTGTGTAACCCGTAACCGAAACCATTGGAAGGATAAAGATTGTTAATGTTAAAGATTCGGAAGGGAAGAAGTTATCGTCATGGTAAGAAAAGAAAAGAGAGAAGTAGAGTTCAGAGTTGAGTTGATGAATCAGTTGTAAGAATTGTTAGATAAAGATTTTATTCGCCACAGTTATTCTTCTTGGTGTGCACCAATTTTGTTTGAGAAGAAGAAGAAATGGCAGTATGTGTATAGATTTATGATAACTTAACAAGTTAACAGTGAAGAATAGGTACCCGTTATCCAATATAGATGATCTTTTTGATCAGTTGAAAGTGGAAGAAGAAGATGTACCGAAAGAAGTTTTAGTATGAAGAGTAAGAAAGAGAATGATAAGTATTTGAGGCAGATTTTGGAGATTCTTAGACGAGAAGGATTGTGTGCAAAATTCTCTAAATGTGAATTTTGGCTAGAAGAAATCCAACTTTTGGGTTAGGAAGTTAATGTGGAAAGTATAAGGGTAGACCCGATGAAAGATTTGGAAGTTACATGATGTCTTTTATTAGGTTTTGTTTTAATACAATATGAAAGAATTATTTGCTTATGCGTAGAAGCAGATGAAAGAATACGAAAAGAAGTATTTTGATACAAGATTTAAAATTGGAAGTTATTGTGTTTGTCTTGAAGGTTTAAGGGCATTACCCTTGTAGAGAAAGATTTTGAAGGTGAATGTTATTGTAGAGGTAATGAGTAGAAAGAATTTATAACTGAAAAATGAAACTTAAATTTTTGGCTTCGTTTGTTAAAGCGGTTTAGTTAGAAGCAATTAAAGAAGAATAATTGAAAGAGAGAGAGAATGTAGGGTCAAGTGCAGAATTTTGTAGAAGATAATTGAAGTTTAAAGACTTGATTTGGTAGAATTTAGATTTTTGAATTCATCAAGGTGTAAGAAGATTTGGTTAGATGGAGCTTATAAGTCTAAATATTGCATTTACTTCGGTAGAAAGAAAATATATAGGGATTTGGAAGAAGATTATTGGCGGCTAAGTATGAAAAGAGATATTGTGAAGTAAGTAGAAAGATGTTTAATATGTTTGAAGATCAAAGCAAAGCATCAAAAGTCTTATGGTAAAATGCAACCGTTAGAATTACCGGTTTGAAAGTCAAAGAGATTGTGGTACATTTGGTGACGAAGTTACCAAAGTCTAAAAAAAAGAATGATACTATTGGGTGATCGTGGATAGATTGACGAAGAATGTTCATTTTTGCAAGATAAAGATGTTAAATTTTAGAGAAAATGGCGGAAATGTTTGTAAAGAAAATTTTGGGAGGATATAGAGTTTTAGTATCGATAGCATCGGATAGAAGAAAAAGAAGATCAGTGGAGTTTTTAATGTTGACGATTTGTTAATGTTGAAAGTTCTACCATGAAAAAGAGTAATGGGGAAAAGCTATTTACCGGTTAGAATTTTCGAGAAGTTAAGTAAGATATATCTTTATCTTCATTTATTTCATTTAAGGAAATGTTTAGTGGAATAATCATTTTTGTTCCATTAAGATGAAGAAGAAATGGATTAAAAGTTGTGATATGTAGGAGAATCGATAGCTATTCATGACCGAAAAGTGAAGTAGTTTTGGTATAAGAAGATTGATATGGTTAAAATACATTGGAAACATAGAAGAAGATACAATTTTATTCGGAAGCCGGAGATAGAAATGAGGAAGTTTTGTCCTCAATCGTTTGAAGAATAGATTTCGGGGACGAAATCTTTAGAAGGAGGGAAGAGTTGTAACATGTCACACCCCCAAATCTCGTGTTCCCGAGACTCGAGGTGTTGACTTCATGGGTCCCAGATAGCAATGATATATAGGCGAACGACCTCTATATGAGTCGTTTTAAAGAAAAACATACATTCATTAATATTGAAAATCAGAGTTTTACATGATTAAGGAAAAGTGTTACCAGAGTTCACAAAACAAAGATTTACATTACATAACTTAAAAGAAAATAAGTAATGCAAGGGAAATCTCCCAAAAGCGTGAGTTTGAAATATGCGACTCTGTCATATCCCAAAATCCCTCCGTCGAAAGCCCTTTCGACTAAGCACCTGAGACATACATGCTAAAGTCAACATAAAGTTGGTGAATTCATAGGTTTAGTTTAGTAATAAAGTGGACCACAAGATTTCCGTTTAAGTAAAGTCTTACAGTTGCACCTAAGCTCATGACATCGAAGCGTAACAAAGTTCCTTACCCCATAAGTGTTCCTATGTTATAGCCAAATAACATATATAGTTTCAAAAGTAAAGCACCCTACTCGAGTCCACGAGTTAGTTGTGGTAGACGTGGGTTACATCGTCTAGCCGTTGGGTGAGGGTTGTCAAACCCTAATAGATCTATCCAATACAATCGCGCTTAAGTCCTTAACTAACGATTCATGATAGGGGAATTTCCTTTGGCTTAGTGGTAACTTAGGCAACTAGTAAAGGTTTTAAGTACTTGTGTCCATAAGTAAAAGAGCATGTATCTCACCCCAAGTATGTTATAAAAACAAGTAAAAAGCGGGGGCTATGAACTCACCTTAGCAAGCCAGCTAAAAGTAATGAGGCAGTGTGTGTAAGCCAACACGTAGGAGTCTCAAATCCGAGAATCAGGTAGGTCTAACCTTGAGTTTTTGGAATTAGGGTTTTTATATTCTAGTCCAATGCACATGAAAAGGTATGTATATGTATGAATAAGGTAGGGTTAGGGTTCGGGTTTGATAATAATAAACTAACACCGTTCGGGCCATTATATACAAGACCATTCTATAATCGCATGCGGAGCTAGGACACTTTAAATCGTAAATCCAGCAAGCTCGGCACTACGAAATATCGAGATGGAATCATTGCATACAAAGCTCCCTAGTATTGTGTTATCGCTATTATTATCGAGTTGGTTTTAAAAGTTAGTTTTTATAAAAGTTTATAAAAACTCAGCAAGTGTCTTTAAGTTTTACCCAACTTTAAAGTAACATATCTCACACGTTTCTTATCCGATTTTAATGAATTTTATATAGAAACGACCGCGTTTGAAATACCTTTCAAATGGTTTAGGCCTTGAAACCAGATTGAAAGTCTAATGATATTTATAACAGAAATACTAACAGTAGGTTTTAGGGTTTTCTCAAACTTGAAAATATCATAACTCCTTGGTCGTTTATCCGTTTTTAGTGTTCTTTTTATGGAAATGTAGACATTTGATTTATCTTTCAAATGCCACAGGTCTCATGTCATAATTCAAAACCATTTTTCCCAGTTTTAATAAAAGGTCCGCTGGTATGCAGTTTGGGGGTCAAGGAATTAGGTCAAACTTCAAAATGGTATATCTTGCTCGATATTTATCCGTTTTTAACGAATCTTATATTGAAACGTTCGTTTTTGAGTTAACTTTAACATAGCTGAGGTCTACTATTATGTTTTAGTGTTCGTTTTTCCAGATTTCCCAAAAACAGTCCGTGTAGACAGTTTATGTAGCTGAAACGTATGTTGTTGCGTAAAATACTTTTAAAATACTTAAACATATCCAAAAATTATGATTTTTATGTCTAAATCTTCATAAAACATAGAAGTATCTTTTGTTTAAAATGGTTTATCCAAAACATTTGGTTAAGATGGTTAAAAAGTGTCTACAAGTCGGTGTTAGTTTCCGGTTAACAAAATAACTTAACTTTTCTTTGTTTATGCTAAGTTGTTGTATGAAATGCATAAGTTTTATGACAAATGAGTATGTAAATATGTTGCATGAAGAGAGTTTTTAGGACATACCTAAGAGTATATGAATGCAAGACTTGATGTTTCTTCCTTATGATCAAATCTTAGAACTAGGTTTTTGATGTATGGAATGTGTGTTGGTGATTTCTTCTTGGTTCTTCTCTTGGCCAAAATTTAAAGAGCAAGGAGGGAGGGAGAAGAGTTTTTTTCACTTGGTGGTGAATGAGCAAGTGAAATGGATGGAAGGGGTCTAGTATTTATAGCCAAAGGAGAGAGTGGAGTCATGAGTGCTAGCACATGGGAGGTATGGTCTATTGAGTTCAATAGTGAAATGGTCAAGTGTGTAAGTGACTAAACCCATGTTGACACCACCAACTCATTTAACTAGTCAAGCAAGAAACAAACAACTTGTAGGTGATTGTCATTTTTGCAAACTCTAGGGTCCTAAGTGAAGTCCTTGTATGCTTAGGGTCTTTTGTGTAAGTTGTGTATTAGATATATATATATATATATATATATATATATATATATATATATATATATATATATATATATATATATATATATATGCATGCAAAGTTCCATACATGCAAAGTTGATGCATAAATCATGATTTTATGCATGAAATATTGGACTAGAATTATTGTTGTAAAAATGTTTATTTTATGTGAATATTTGATCCCGTATACCTAATCCCGGGATCCGTATATGTTTTGACGTAGTTAACCAGTATCATTTATGTATAGGTTGACCTACCGGTCGTAAATAAATCAAAACATATACAAGTTAAGTAATAGTGTTAAAAGAATTTAGTCAGTGTGAACCTGGATTTTCGCGGGTTGTCACAGTCTCCCCTTGTTATGGAAATTTCGTCCCGAAATTTAGTTGGTTTGTTCTGGAGGTTGGGTGTTTGAGAAGATACTTGAGTTTCATCTGGTCCTCTCGTTCCCAAGTGAATTCAGGTCCTCGGCGGGAGTTCCATCGAACCTGTACGATAGGTATTCGACTCTGTCGACGTTGTTTGATCTCACGATCCATGATTTCGATGGGTTGTTCGATGAAGTTTAGTTTGGTGTCAATCTGAAGTTCCTCTTGTGGGATTATTAGAGTTTCATCCGACAAGCACTTCTTCAGATTACTGACGTGGAAAGTGTTATGTACTCCGTCTAGTACTTGTGGTAAGTCGAGTCGGTAAGCTACCGGTCCAATTCTTTCCAGAATTTTGAAGGGTCCGATGTATCGGGGGTTTAGTTTTCCTCGCTTTCCGAAGCGAATGGTGCCTTTCCATGGTGAGACTTTGAGCATCACCTTGTCTCCAACTTGGAATTCTAGTGGCTTACGCCTTCGGTCTGCGTAACTCTCTGTCGGTTGCGCGCCGTTCGGAGTCTCTCCTGAATTTTCACGATCTTTTCTGTGGTGAAGAATATCTGGACCAATAAGTTGGCTATCCCCAACTTCGATCCAAATACGGGTGATCGGCACTTTCGTCCG
>CAJVGC010000001.1:73464600-73561891 GCA_910822075.1 Senecio squalidus | reverse complement strand
TTTTTTTTTTTTTTTTTTTTTTTTGCTATATTTTACTTATCTTTTTTTTTTTTAAAATCACATGTGATTTTTTTGTAAAAAATTGAAATCAAATGTGATTTTCAAAAACCAAAATTTATAAATTTTAAAGTCACACTTGAAAAATTTGTTTCTCGAAAATCACATGTGATTTTATAAGCAAAATGGTTTGTAGGTTAAAAATCATATGTGATTTTGGTAAAAAATAATCAATAAGTTTTTTAAATCAAACGTGATTTTACTTATAAAAGATTTGTGGATTGAAATTCATATGTGATTTTTAAAAAGTAAGGTTGAAAATCAAATGCGAATTTGGGTAGAAAAAAAAAAGTAAATAAAAAGGTAAAAGAAAAAAGTAAAAAAAAAATTTAGAAAAGAAGTACAAAAAAACGAACAAAGATATAAGGAAAAATGGGTGTTTAGGAAAGAATCCATGGATATTTAGAAAATTAGGGATACCTTTTGAACCTCAATCTATATATATATATATATATATAATATAATGACATGGACCCAAAGAAAAAAAAGTCGAAAAAATGATATGTCCATGGTAAGTGCACAAGATATTTATAAAATGTAGCTTCCTTTTAAACATGTTACATCCTAAGAAAAACTCACATTCATAGTTACACACATAATTCATTACATCTCCATAGTTCAACTTTCGACAATTTTCATGGGATATTCATTTCATTTGTTCTTTCTCGTTTTGCTCCAGGCATATCTAACAATCTTTGTGGCATCATATGAGTCCAATAACATTTTACGAGCCAATTCCAGTTCATATACATTTCCAAACAACTTCTTATTTGGAACCGCTTCTTCTTCTTATCAGGTATTGGTCGACCATACATCATGCATAATTGCATATTGATCAGATTTGTTCGTTATTTTATCCTATATTATGTGACATGTCGTACCATGTTTGCAGTTCGAAGGAGCTTACCTAGCTGATGGGAAAGGACTCAGTAATTGGGATGTTTTTTCACATAAACCTGGTAAACCTATCCGACGCTTGTAACTTTCTCTTCTAGCTATACCGTCCCTTCCTGATTCCTGAATAAAATTTGCGGATTTGCAGGAAATATTGCTGATGGTTCTAATGGAGATATCGCTGTTGATCATTACAATTTATATCTTGTAAGTTCTTCACTGTTTGATCTCGATCTAAAATCCAAATGCAACTTGTTTTAATTTGTCGCACTATCTGATATAACTTAATATCTAATGTTGATATATGCTTGCTATTGACTTTGTCCAAGATGATCACTCGAGTGATACGATTTTCGTCGTCTTTGTTAATTCATTTGATTTATATTATGTCAATGTCCTTGTTCAAGATTATAGGATACATAACGTGAATACATTTTTTTTTTTTCGTATGGCTATTGAGTGTTGATAGTGATACGTTGTATTATTGTAGTAGGACATGTAATTAACACTTCCATTCATTACATATATTACCTAGTGTGTACGAGATAGTTATTCTTTTTCGTTCTTAGAAGTGGAGAATAAAACATATTTTAGGGCATCTCTCTACTTTGTAGTCGGGCTTGTAGTCTTGGTATCAATAGTTCATTAATGAACGACGCCAATATGTTCATCGTTATATTTGCCAAGTTTTTCACTTAAACTGTTCACCACTACAGCAGATTAACAATTTCATAATCATTTTTTCATTGTGCACACTTATGATGTGAAAATAATGAAACTTTCAACTTTTTCCCGGTCTCATAAAAACTGTAATAACTTTTTTTCTGGCCATGCATTTAAACATAGATGGAATCTTGATGCATAAGTTTTTAGCTGTGCATCATAAATGTGTGTTAAAAAATAAGTTTCTACGGTTCTAATCATTATTTGGCTTTTATTAAATCCTGATTATATTTATAAATTTCACGCGAGAGAGTCGAGTTGGTTGCCTGTCAATTTAAAGCTTTTTAGAGCATTTTCGATGTTTCAAGGATTTCTGTTGCATTTTTGGCATACTCTATGCAGTGATTGGAGTGGGAGCATCATAGAAGATGCTATGGGCCATGATATTTGCAAGGGGACCAATCTGTCTAATCTATCTTGCACTTTGATATGATGCTCACTTGCTAACAAATATATATGCATGGGCATGGCATCCAATTCCTAGATAATGATTGCAAGTCACTTTTTCTTTACTTTTTATTTTTTTCGGAACATAAAAGAACATTGATGCACCCATTACACACAACGAATATATACTTCGACCTTTCTTTATTAGAGAGACATGGTGCGATAAACGTCATGTCTTTATTAAATGCAGGAAGATCTCGAGCTTATGGACTATATTGGAATAAATACCTATCGTTTCTCGATATCATGGGCTAGGATTTTACCTAGTAAGTTATTAGTAATGTTTTCTTTGCATATTCTTTTAGAGTAAGTACTAGATTATTGTCCCTCGAGAGCGCGGACAAAGATAAAAAACTGAATCGTAAACTTTATGGTTATGTAGATTTTAAGTTATTATGAGAGAAAATGTTACACGTATAATAACATATATATACTTTTACGTTTAAACATGTTTATAGTTATAATAACATATACATCTTTACGTTTTATAACATATATACATTTACGTTTATACACACGTTTTGATATTTTTTATAAGGAGATTTAGAATAACAGTAAGGTAAATCATAGTTTAAATTGATCGATTTATAAGTAAATTAGAATTATGTTCTTCTTTTAGCTGAGATGATATCAACAGAAAGAATGTAATTATGTATTGTAAGAGGGTTTAAAGTGAAAATAGTATTTGATGACATCACCAATTTGAATAAACGGCTGAAATCAAAGATGTTAATCCATCCAAAGAATCTTACTTTTTCATGTAACATTTAAAGTCTCTCTTTTATTATATATTAAAGTTATATTGAACGCATCTACAGGAAAGTGTAGATGCACAAACGGGCCAAGGCATGATAAATCCCTGTCCCTTTGGGCAGTGGTCCTAGACATGATGAAGCCTAGAAGTTTCATATGGGTCCCTAATATTTGATAAAAGACGGGTTATAGGACCGGTTAGGCCCGAATGGTTACATCCTATAATTTATAGATTACTAGCTTATATATCAACGACTTAATATATAGATTGAGCTAATACAGTTTCCATGTTTTAAAAATCTAAATATATTAGAATTATATAAACTAATTATATTTAAATAATTATTGAAGTTTAAAGGTTAAAATTATATTAATAACATGTTAATGAAATTTATTTACATTTAAATATTAATTTGAAATAAAAAAAGTAAATTATTTAATTTAGAAAAGATTTAAACTGAAATTAGCAATGTTAAGATTATCAAAATGATCCATCCACATATATTAAAAGATAAAACAATCTAACAGATTTTACTTCGTCCATAAAAGATAAACAATCTAACGAATCCTAATTTGTCATATCGTATATTAGGATACAATTTCTAAAATGACATGGTTGTGGTGACATTCTTCTGGATGAACACATATATTCGATGGTTTGTTGTCTACTTGTTGATTACTGGTTTGTTTTCTTCTATTAGAGGGAAGGTTTGGGAACGTAAACATCGCTGGACTACGACACTATGACAAGCTCATCAATGCCCTTACGCGAAAAGGTTGAAAAAAAGAATAACACTCCCTCCGTCCTTAAAACGAGTCCATTTTTTTATTTCCGAACATTTGACATAGCATCCTTGCATCCTTTCAGGAATCAAACCATTTGTGTCATTAACTCACTACGATATACCTCAAGAACTTGAAGATAGATATGGTGGTTGGCTAAGTCCACAAGTTCAGTAAGTAGCAACATTAATCCGAGCATCCGACTTACTTTCAAATAATTAAACTAAATAGTGAAACATTTTTTTCCCAGGAAAGATTTTGCATACTATGCATCTATATGTTTCAAACACTATGGGGACCGAGTTAAGTATTGGGTCACCTTCAATGAACCAAATGTTGTTGCCATTCGAGGTTATAGATCAGGAATTTACCCACCCGCTAGGTGCTCTGTGTATTTTGGAAATTGTAGCGCTGGTGATTCTGAGAGGGAACCATTTATCGCAGCTCATAATATGATTTTATCCCATGTTGCAGCAGTCAAGGTTTATCGGTCAAAATATCAGGTACTTGAACACTACTGAATAAAACTAAGAAATAGATCACCATAAACCACAAGCAACAATATCTCCCTTGCGGGATTTAACACTGGTGGAAAGATGAACGGGTCAGGAAGTTGGGTAATAGGTCAAAATGTGTTGGGGTCGAAACACACAAGTTTTAGCGCATGTCAAAATGAGTCACCACCGCCTCTACGTGTCCACATTTAATTCTCTTTTATAAATAGTTAATGCGTTCAATATGATCGCCGTCATTGCAACAATAATATACTTAAAGTTTTAGAATAAAGCGGTTAAGGAGGTTGTATGTATTAGAAATAAAAAATAGCCCAAATCGAACAATTCATAAGAAAATGGCTTGAAATTTCATCCTTTATATTTTTCAAAATTTACTACCGTTCAGGGAAAACAGAAGGGCAGTATCGGGATCGCTATAAATGCGGTATGGTATGAACCGATCAGCAACTCCTCACAAGACAGACTAGCTGCCGAGAGAGCACAATCCTTTTACTTGAATTGGTGAGGTTTCAATAGTAATATTTCATAATTTATCATTTACATGACTCGTGCTTAATTTGTTTCGTAGGTTCTTAGACCCAATTATATTCGGAAAATATCCTGAAGAAATGAAAGATATTCTAGGATCTTTATTACCCGAATTCTCCAATGATGATTTGAAGAATTTAAATAAAGGATTAGACTTCATTGGCATTAACCATTATACAAGTTTCTATGCAAAAGACTGTTTACACTCGAAATGTGAACAAGGACCTGGTATTTCCAAGACAGAGGGTCGTTATCTCAGAACGGAACTTAAGAACAATATATCAATAGGAGAATCCGTATGAAATTCTAAACATAACCCAAATCGACCCATTTGTATATGAACGTGTCCAAATTGGCACCTCTTTGAATTCTTTGTTTTGTCGGTTATGCAGACAGCAGTGGATTGGCTTAACGTTTATCCTGAAGGAATGGAAAAGATAGTAATTTATCTCAAGGACAGATACAATAATACACCAATGTTCATCACCGAGAATGGTGAGTTACAACTTATAGTATTAACATGTCCGAGGAGGTGGGACCCACTTTTTTGTGTGTCTTATAATACGTATGATTTGTAGGTTTTGGCGTGATGGACCAACCCGATACAAGCATTGATACTTTCCTCAATGATGACAAACGGGTAGAGTACATGAAGAGCTACTTGGATGCGCTACTTTCTGCAATAAGGTATCTAATACATATTACTTATGAGTTTGGTCCCGTTAAAAATGGGACTATCGACTTTCACTCATATTAAATAAAATTATTCAAATGTTAGTCGAACTGTTTAAAAACACTCTTCTACAGAGACTTTTTCATGTGATGGTTCGAGGTGGCAATACAGGTCAGCTCACTGTTAGGTAACGGGTCAAAATGAGTGTGGGTCAAAACCGAAAATATTTAGTAGGAGATAAAATAGAATATAATTTGCCTGACTTTCAAAACGTTTGACCCATTCCCACTATTTTTCTTTTAGACTCGTTTGAGATAAAACGTAACCTAAAACAACCCATCTCTAATACTTTGCGAGCAAGTATGTTACTTTAACGTAAAATTGACAGATTCATTTGGAAGACTTCTTTATGATGTATTTTATTTGTAATAAATTTGATCAGGAACGGAGCAGATGTTAGAGGTTACATAGCTTGGTCGTTGCTCGACAACTTCGAGTGGCTATCTGGATACACAATAAGATTCGGGCTCTACCATGTTGATTATTCAACTCTCAAGAGGACTCCAAAATCGTCAGCAAAGTGGTACAAACATTTTATTTTAAACTCTACAAGCTTTGAAGCAGCTGAATCTTAGCAATGAGGAAACGTGTTTGTTTAATAATTCCCGATAGTAGTATGCTACTGCTTATAAGCAATGAAAACTGCTGATATGCTCTTTATGTATATATTCCATAAATGAAATTGAAGAGCATTAAAGAACCAAACTATCATCGGGTAGAGGTGGCAAAACCATGTATATCTATAACGCGCTAAGTGATTTTCAATTAGATATCAAATCACGAAAAATAGGAAAAAAAAATAGTAAGCTGATAAACATGCGGAACACGAATTCAAGAACAGTCACACATCAGTATAATATATCAAAGGGAAATATTACTAAGGTCATTCATATTCTAAAGTTCTTTCAAATTGATCTATAAATGTAAAAATCAATTATTAACATAAAATCTATACAACATGAAATCTAATCGGCTCGGCATTGCTAATAGACAGTTTGGGGATATCAAATCGATGATCAATTAATTATAAACCAATGAAGATTGAACATATGTTACCAAAGACATTAACAGCCGGTGGTGAAAGGTTCAACACTTTGTCAAAATTTCTGCACCAGTTTTAGTGATCAAAATGGTATGCTCAAATTGAGCGGCAGGGCTGCCGTCCTTTGTTAAAGTGGTCCAATTATCCTCCCAAGTAATACACTCCGTCCTTCCAAGTGTAAGAATCGGTTCTGCACAATATGATATATAAGTCGACTAAAATATAATCAGTCTTTTAACCAATTATTTTGGGATTTTTTTTTATTTCTAATTGATGTTTTGAAATTTCTCGTGACCAGCAATCAAATATGTTTTGGAAGTTAGAAGCATAAAATTTTTCAAGAACTCACCGATAGTGAATGTTTGACCTTCAACCATGCTACCGGGCTTCTCATTGCCTGTATAACATATAAAAAAAGGTTTTCAACAAGTGAACGTATACAGATATACTATTAGGCAGAACGGAAATGAAAACATACGGTGATGAAATATAAGTGGCTCTGAATGGAATACGGTCCCTACACCATGCCCCACGAAACGTTCTACGACACCATACCCAAATTTTTCTGCATGTTCACTGAGACAATTATACAAATGACAAGTTAATATTCCAAATAAAATCTTTAACTTATACAAGTAGGAAAAAGCAATCAATGAAATGAAAATTGTGATCTATTTAAACCATAAAAATAAAGTACCTGATCCTCTTGCCAATTTTTCTAAACAGAGCTCCGTCTTTGCAAAGAGCAATACCTCTTTCCAAACACTCTTCGGTAACCTGCCATAATAGCAATTATTGATTCAAATCTCAAGGGTAGAGCAATGAAATTCGTAAATTCATTTGTGCATAACCACGAGATCGTAATTTTAATAAAATGAACAAAATTGAAGAATAATATTCTTGAGTCTCATTGAGTCATTGGTTTAGTATTTCATATTTTTATTTTTCGTATCCAGTTTAAATTGTGTAAAAAGAAATAACAAGTTAAAAGCTTCCGAAAGTTAGTTTTAATTGTATAAAACATCCTAAAATGTTTTATTTAAAGAACAATATAATTATTGTTAACGTAAATATGTGCTCAAATTTACAACTTACCACACTAGTTATCTAATTATTCAATAAATTTTAATATATGTCAAAAAACTGTTGCATATCAACGCAACTTATTTAAACTCGTACTATAACAATAACCATTTTTGACCCATTACCCGCCCCGCCAATATTACCACTTCTAAGAAGCACTAAAGATGACAGACAAAATGGAGAATGATATAATCTTATCCTTTTCAAATAATTAGGAAATCAAAACAGGAATCTTAACAAGAGGATACAAAAGTATACCTTCACGAGTCGTTTTGTAGCATCATCAACATTTCCACATAAAAATGTCTTTGAGGTATCACCATGATAACCCTGACAAAAAAAACAACGTATCAAACATAAGTATAACATTTACTACAAAAAGAACATTATATTTCAATTAAAAATGCATCTTACGTTTAAGTAGACCGTGACATCAATATTTATTATATCTCCATCCTGCAAAAGAGACCATACCATAAGAAAATGCACTTTTGATTTTATTATTGAAAGAACATAAACGAGCCTAATGAAAGCAAAGAACCTGAAGTTGACGGGAATCAGGAATCCCATGGCACATACATTCATTGACAGATGTACACACACTTTTCGGGAACCCACCATAGCCAAGAGGTGAAGGGTAAGCACCGGCATCTATAATCATTTGGTGCACTGCTTTGTCTATTTCATTTGTCGTCACAGATGGCTTATACAAATATAAAAAATCCATTAAATTTGCTCTTATTCATGTAAAACACGGAGAAAACGTTTAAGTTCTTACCCTAACTAAAGTTCCAGCATGCTGCAAAACCTTAGCAGCGAGCTCACCAGCCGCCCTCATACGAGCAATGCCTTCTTCATCATGGATTTGATACTCACTTGAAATCTCTGGCAACAATTTTGAGCTTACATAAGGAGGCTTTGGTATGTGATCAGGTACAGGAAGACGTGGTGATACCTTTAAACGTCTCAAAGGTATTCTACGTTTAACTGGTGTCGAAGGGTTCTGCTCACGTTCCCTATATGTTCAATAAAAATCCAATTAAGAGATTGTGTTTGACAAATTTTGACATTTGTAAATTGAATTTTAATCCAACATACCTTCTTATTCTCATTGCCTCCTCCAATCCTGATAACCTCTTTGCAAAAACAATGAACGGTTTTCTACTTTCGACATTATTACCTAGCATTTGCAAACATCAAAATGAAATATAAGCAAAAGATATAAATCAAGAATTACTAATTTGCTTAATACGTAGTAAATTTAAATCAAATATCTGTAGACATTAAGATAAAGAAAGGTTTAGAATGTGTTTCATATTTGGGATTGCGTTTGCAAAACAGATTTTGCATTTACAAAATAGCGTTTTAAAAAAAACACGTCTCAACTTGCTTTCTCAAAACTGCTTTTCTCAGTGAAATTTTTTTCGTACGCTTTTCCAAACACTATAATATAATTATCTCCGTATGCAAAACACCACCATCCCATGAAAACGCAAGAAAATTATTTCACTAGTTACAAACAACTTAATATACTAAAGGGCTAATTGTTTGGAAATGCATCGAACTTTACATCCAAAACTATTGTATGCATCCATCTTTAAATTGGTCTATAGTATGTATCTAAATTTCAAAAATCTCTATTGAATGTATCCAACTTTCAAAAATCTGCTATTGTATGTATTCGACAATACGTGTCATCCATATAATGTGCCACGTAAGTTGCCACATCATCGTTTTGCTAAGATTTCATTAGTTGGATATATAAAATATCGATTTTTGAAAGTTAGATACATACAATAGACCAATTTAAAGATGGATACATACAATAGTTTTGGATGTAAAGTTTGATTCATTTCCAAACAATTAGCCCATATACTAAAGGTAATTAATACCAAAGGGCTTCTGCTTCGAGTCTTACAGTATGTATGTGAGTGACCCATTAACCTAGAAGTACCGGGTTCGAGTCCCGGGACAAAAAGTGTGAATTAAGTGACTCTTTCTAGGGGGGATTTTAACAATAAATTTAGGTCAAAATATATGTAAAACACAATCTAAAACTACACTAAAAAAAACAAATATAAACACAGTAATTGTGTAAGTTACCAGAGAAAGATGGGGAGACTGTGAGTGTAGTGTTGGAGAATATAGAAGATTGTGAAGAACATAAGTTTTCACCATGGAAACAAGATGAAACTGAAGCCATTTCCAGCTTCTTTGAAACTGAAAACAGAATAGAGGATAAAGTAATTATTATTTTTTAATTATTTAATAAAAATAAGACATTGGGCTAAATTTACAATTTTATGTTGGGTTGTGACATTTAAAGCTTTTTTCATATTGGGCCTATTCCATTACATACGTGTTTGTTTCGGCTTTTGTAACGAGTTTATGAGGTTATGTAATTTTGATAAGCTCATAAGCCCAATTTTTTTGCTTATGAGCTTATCAACTTTAGCTTATATTTTATTTAAGCTCATAAGCTCAACTTGATACGCTAATAAGCTGGAAAAATTGGGCTTACGAGCTTATTAAAATTTATATAACCTCATAAACCCGTTACATAAGCCGAAACAAACACCCCCTTATTACTGCTCCTTAATTTAACTTTTTTTACTAGCAACTATTTGGAAAACATTGATAAACGGTAACGCTAACCACTGGTTTATAAGTCTTGCTTTTTATGATCAAATGTGTTTTGATCTCATGCGGAGGTTGTTCAACTAGACTGACCAAGTTGAGTGTTGATACGAAGGAAAAGAGGACGAACTCATGTAATTAGGTCGTCACGATTAACCTTTTACAGATTGAATATATAATTGTTTAAAGGAAATGTTTTCTTTGCTAGAAATCGACTTATCAACATATTTAGTGAAGTACCTACCTATATTGAAAAAAATGTTACTATATTCACAAAGTTGGGGTTTGATTTAAAAGAGGGGAGGGGGGATTGGCATTTTTTCCTCGGAAGATTTGATACGATGGATAATTTGCGACAAAAAAATCCGGCTTTTTAGTTTTTATCCCCAAAAATACACTATTAGCAACTTCAAAACCCCTTATTTTTTATAATACTTTTTACCCGTAAAAGTTTTTTCTAACTCCGTTGTTTTACAAGGTCCTTTAGTTACGAACCAGTTAAGTTGTGCGTTGACGAGGTGACTTAATGGTTGATCCCAAAGTCGTAGCAAATGGGTAATATAGTAACAAAGTTGGTAATCGGTTTTTACCTATTACCATGGATCAAATCAAAGTAAACAACCATTTCATTGTCTAGATATGATATATTAAACTTATGATTATCCAAAAGTCAACTTGTTTTTATGTATCGTTAACAACAATTCAACAAACATAGAGACAAAATGCCTTAAAACGTGTATTTGTTTATCCTTAGATTAAAATTCAAATAAATAAATTTTGAAATTATAATTATAATTGACTATAACGATGTATGAAAGGAGACTCTCGAAAAATATCATAAAATAATATGCTTAGGTGGACTTTTCCTAAAATAGTTCATATCTTACTCCAAGTCCACGCAAACCAAGTTAAAATTACGACCACGTCCAATCAAATTTATTATGTTTGATTACTATATTATTTAACGGTTTTGATAAACATGTCTCGAAACTATATTTAAAAGTTTAAAAAGAGAAAATTGAACAAATTGTTTTTTGTTTTTAGGGTTTAAAAAATGTATGTATCGTTTTTTAGAAAATATTTGTTGTAGATATCGTTTATAACATAGACGGTTTGTATAAAAGATTTAAATTTGTCAATTGTATTATCTGTCACTGCGAGAGACGATATCTGTAAAAAAAGTTTCCGACAGTGACAATTAGTGCACTTTCAAAATCCTATGGACAAAAACATATAATATGAGCAAATGTTGTAGAGTGATATTAAACGTCCCTACAAAATCTAATAATTTTCATGCATTTGGGTGTGCAACTCATTATATATGTATGAACTTCTTATATATATAGTGGCGAGAGTATGTTTTACAAAATTCTTTATCTAAAAGAGTGTTGATAACCGGTCTCCTTAATGCTATAGTTAACCATATCTTATTTTGTATTTTACCAGTTTAAACATAAACTATATGGAACTATATTTTCGGAGATTTTAACTTGTAAATTACCGATAGAATTACCCGATACATAAAAAAAAATCTCAACAAGATAGAACACAACATGAAAAGGTTTGCATGGTTAAGTAGATTGATATCATATTTAATTTATGAATTTTGATAAGCATAACATTTGAAACTTAGGACATTTCGGAACACCTTATAGTATTTTTTGGGGCGTCTAAAGAGTCGATCATTTCTGGATGTGGAGAGGGTTGGATCCCTTAAACGCAAGGGAAGTAATTTCAAATATAAAGGAAAAACGTAAAATCACTTTGTGTATGTCAAAATTGTATTTACCAAAATCCTTTATAAATTTTATAATTATAGAAAATCTATTTTAAACTTTTTAATGGGTCATCTAAGACCCTTAATTTAACAAATGGTAATGAGTCTAGAAAAATGAAAGTTGGCTACTTGCCAACATTTCGGAGGGTTAGGGACAAAAATGTATCTAGAAAACATTGAAAGTTGACTTTATTTTGGTCAAAAATTAGTTAAACACTAATTCAAACTTATATTTTTTTATGAAAGGCAACAAATCATATGTAAATATCTTATTAATATAGAGATTAAGAAATACTAATCTACCAAACATAAAACTACATTGACCACGAAACAAATGAAACCAAACTCAAAACACTCGACCCATCCGTAGCGGTCCCACGATCCACAAACCTTGTATTTGACCCTCGATCCACAAACCTTGTTGATGCGGGTATGTTGCGAATGAAAAGAAACCACACCAAATAGCAAGCGGAATTTCGATAAACCCTTAAAGGGTGCCCAAACGGGACTTCAAGAGAACTCTCTCTTTCTTAATTCATCATCAAAACTTATTAAAACTCTAAACCTAAATAACTATATATAACAATAAAACCCTAAAACATATCTTGAAGAAAAAGATAAATAATTAATATAAAAAGATAGATAATGACAATTAAAATTGTCATATTTAACCCGTCATCTTCTCGAACGATCAAAACGTGACGTCACATGTTAACCAAAGAACCGACGGCTAAGCCAGAGGAGTTGGAGGCTTGAAGGCATACCGCATCATTCTCCCCCTCTTGGAAAAAGACTCGTCCTCGAGTCTTGTTTTTCTCAAGTCTCTAACTCTGAAACTTTCTAACCCCTCTTCGTTTTCTTTAACTCGGCATGTGACATCATGATCAACTATTCAATAAAAATAAACGGGGACGTCATCCTCAAATCACGCTACCAGAGGCAAAAGGATGCTCCTCTTCCTCCTCACCTTCGTCCCTGACGTTAGGATCAGATTCGGTTTCCTTTTTTTCAGCAACTCAACGGTTGGTTCATTCTTGGAATCTGTTTGAAGTTCCTTCACTGTTTATGGAGGTCCTCATTCTCTACAACTTGTGTGTATCATTGGTTGATGGTATCGTTGCCTCGTCCGGCGAATCTACGATTACGGTAGAAAAATCCAATCGAAAATCCCTCCAGTCAGAACGTGCATCAATGAGTCTTGAACCACATATCCAAAATTCAGAGCGATCCAACGGTGAACGAACCCGTGCCGCCATTTTTCCCGCAGCTGCGCAGATCTGGACGGACATGAACGAATTTGTGGGTATTTTTCGAATTGACATCTTCAAGTTGTGTGATTTCTTACCTCTAACCTAAGCTCTGATACCAAATGATGCAGATATGTTGCGAATGAAAAGAAACCACACCAAATAGCAAGCGGAATTTCGATAAACCCTAAAAGGGTGCCCAAACGGGACTTCAAGAGAAACCGTCCCTTTTCTTAATTCATTCTCAAAACTTCTTAAAACCCTAAACCTAAATACATATATATAACTATAAAACCCTAAAACATAACTTGAAGAAAAAGACAAATAATTAATATTAAAAGATAGATAATGACAATTAAAATTGTCATATTTAACCCGTCATCTTCTCGAACGATCAAATCGTGACGTCACATGTTAACCAAAGAACCGACGGCTAAGCCAGAGGAGTTGGAGGCTTAAAGGCATACCCGCATCACTTGTACTTGATCATCGATCCACAAACCTTGATCTTGACCCCTGATCCATATGAAACTACATACACGACCCACAAACCATACAACCCCATATTCTTGAACCACGACCCTCGAACCATTGATTTTGAACATGAAGTAATAAACCCGTAAATGTTACACCCAAAACCCAACAAGCACGACCTTTAACCAAACCCACCAAACACATAACCACATAAAGGGAAAACCATTCGTAACACACATAACAACGACATAAAGGTGACACTTGACCACAAAACCTCAACATCTACAATTGCTTTGCAATCAAATATACAAAAGTACATTAATTATTAACCATCGTTAAGATGACATAGCGATAAGACATTCCTGTTTTTCATAAAACCCAAACATTTTTAAATACATATTTTTAAATAGTCATAGAAGAGTATAAAAACAATAGTCTTACACTTGTCGAATAATATGAATATAAATCATTATAATTAGAGAAACCAAAACTGGGTTCAAGAACAAAAATATTATCATTCTATAGTAATATTTAACTTGTAATCATTTTTTTTAAATTCAGAATCATGCTTCATTTCATTAATTAAAAAAAAAAAAAAAATGTTGTTACTTTCTTTTTATAAAATCTGCCCTACATAAAATTCGTTTCTACGTTTCTTCATCTCCATAAATATATAAAAGAATGTTAATTTTAGATGATGAAATATGTCGAAATATTTATAAATCAAAGAGTTGTTTTAAGTTATGTTATGACTTATGCCAAAAGGGAATATTAAGGACATTATTACATTATTACATTATTTTTTATATATTATATATTATATAACAGAAGTTCAAAATACGTTTAATTATTTGACAGAAATTATCGTCATATATGGCATCCACAATGTTCCATTTGTTTTATTGTTCCAGTTGATATTGTTTTAATGGTTACATTTTAATTTTTAAATATTCATTCCGTTTTATTGACAATAAAATATTATAAAATACTATGCTAAATGTTATATAGTAAATAAATTACTAAATAAAATAATAATAATTATTATAATAACAACAATAATAATAATAAAATAAAGAATAATAAATTGTTATCATCATAAATGGTACGTAACCACAACGTACGATTCATTATCTTTTAGCATTCCTCAAATATTTATATATATATATATATATATATATATATATATATATATAAATTGAATATGGAACTGTTATACATGTAAGTTTATATGCAAAACCTATCAAAAAAATATGTCGTTATATATATAGTGGCAGATGCAAAGAAACTAAATGGTGTTATGTCCTCTTACTCTATACTTTTTTTGTCTGAGAAAAAATATATTTGTAAATAAAAAATAATTAAAATATAGCTAATGAAGTATTATTTTCGTTGTCATCTATTATTTTTACAAATTAAAAAGTTATAATTATTTAAGAGTAAATGAAAAATTATTATATTTTAATTATTCGTATATCAAAATAAAACAATATTTTTGAGACAAATTTGAATACGAAATTTATATAGGAAATTTGAACATGACCGTCATATAAAATTCTGATTTCGTCTTGGTTTATTTTCAATTTTTTTTTGTTTTCTAGAGAAGATTTACAAAACTAATATTCCATGATTATAAATTTACAATCGTCATTCTAAACAATAAGATGATAAATATTGACAAAATTAAAAGAAAAGATGACAAAATTATGCAATGAGTCAATGAGCGTCCGTACGAATTAGGGAAAGTCAGAGTTTGAATAATGTATTCCAAAAATGGTTCTCATTGATTGGTTAGGCAATTCTATATTTGGAAATATTTAATATTACCCTTTGTGCCCTTGGATACAATGTATTATACACTACACTATACGCTATAATGTATTACTTCCTTCGTTTTAAAAAAAATTTATAAAAAAAAATAATAGAAATAAAATAAATGCAGTTAATGAAATGATGTTTTATAAGATTATCCATTTTGCCCATGCATTAAAGACATCGGTTACTTTTTTAGTTTGAAAATTTAACTTTTAAAGGAGAAATAGAAAGATGAACAGTTTGTTTAGAACGGAGGAAGTAACATGATTTATGAAAAAATAAATCATGTGGTCCCATTTCAATGAATGGAATGGACAATGTGTTTTTTTCGGTTCTAAAATGTGTAATATATAAAATCTGATATGATTTTTTACTTTAATAAAATACAAGTACGATTGGTTTTTAACTTCGACCATAGTTTGTAGTACTAGTAGTGTACCCACGTTACGCAACGGAGCTATAAAGTTGCAACCATCGATAGCGTTGTTAAATAATGATGGACATTCATACTAATTACTATCACAAGTATGTGAGAGTTTATATGCAACATTGATGTCTTTGATTACATTAAAATAATAAAATAGCAAAATATATAAAAATTGCTAACATTAATATATATATATATATATAATATATAATAAAAGATGAGCCTTAAATGTAACATGACAAAGTAAGGTTCATTTGATGAGTTAGATATTTTGATTTCAACCGTTAGATTAGATTGATGATGTAATCAAATATTTTTTTCATTAATACCATCATACAATACATAATTGCATTATTTCTTCAATTTCATCACCACTACAATAAAAAAAATGTTTGTCTCTTGTATATAAGCGTAAATGTATATATTTTAGTATAGCTATAAACAACATGTGTGTAAACATAAATATATATTTGTTATTATACGTGCAATATTGTATACTCATAATAACTTTAAAAAAACAAGTTCATAAACATAAAGTTTACGATTCAATTTTTTGTCTATATTTACCCGCGCTATCACGGGACAAACATATAAAAATTGCTAACACTAATATATATATATATATATATATATATATATATATATATATATATATATATATATATATATATATATATATATATAAACTAAAATCTCTTAATCTATTTCAATCTTTTCCTAACTTTTTCTACATTATTTGGAAAGTCAAACTCTTTTGCTTCAACCCATCTTCATAAAGCTTGTGAATGTCAATTATCTCGTTTCATTTTCATTTCTCTTAATTTTCTTTTATTTTCACTTTTTAGAAATCTTACTAATCTGAAATATCGACAAATAAATTAAATATCAATATATGTTATAGGTATAAAATTGTTGGTTACTTTAATGTCAATATATAAAATAGAGACCATCAAATATATTTTTACTTTATTAATGGATGCGCTTAAACCTCAATGTATGTGCTTGTCTAATGAAAATCGTTCGCAAGGTCACGTAGAGAATTCATATAGTGATGTTCTTTTAGTATGGTTTGAATGAAATGTATTGTTTTCCTATGTAATCATTATCTATTTATATATATAGTTATTGTTAGAATGGAAAGAAGTTCAGGATCAGAACAATGTCATCATTTCCCTGAATACTCAAATCAATGAATTAAAGACCAAAACCAATCACGAAAATTAGGGACCAAGAAATGAGCTGTTTCAGACTAATCAAAGACCAAGGAAATTATTTCCTCAATTAGATCATAAGAATTACTTGTATAAATAGGGGTTGTAGGCTGCATTGTAATCATAACAAACAATCAATACAATCAATATTTCTTTATATCATTCTTGTTAAGATGGTATCAGAGCCATCGGTACCGATCTCATCATTTACCCAGTAAAAACCCACCTTCCGACAACAAAACCGCAGCCACCATGTCAGGAGACGGCGGCTCCGGTCCTGATCTCGCATTGCAATTAGCAAACCTGTTAAAAACCAACATTACCCACCAACAAACACAAACACCAAAACTTTCAGATAATCTACAAATAAATCTCAAATTAAACAACCAGAATTACCCGTTATGGACTCGAATGATTCGAGTTGCTATTGGGGGAAAATCAAAGGCACTTCTTTCACATCTTACAAAAGACCCTCCTGAGCCAACCCATGAATCTTACGAAACATGGGAACAGGAGGACTTAATTGTATTCTCCTGGCTAATCCAAAACATCGAACCCACTATCGCCGGAAACCTCACCGAATACCCAACCGCAAAAACACTGTGGGATGCTCTTACCACCACGTACAGTAGTGGAAAAGACAAACTACAAGTTTTCAATCTACATGTCAAAGCGAACGAACTCAAACAAGAGGAAAAAACCCTTGAAGAATTCTGGATTGCACCTCAAGGCGTGTGGGGAGAAATCGAAAGAATCGATCCCAACCCAATGACGTGTACCGAAGATATTAAAACATACTCGAAAGTAAGGAAGCCGCTCACCAGAATATTCTGGGAACAACTAACCCTGGAAATCCGGGAATAGCCGCCGGACTTGTTGCCGGATCCGGGGAAGGCATCGGGTTAGCAAGCCGCGGGTACCGCCGACATGAAGAAAAGAAGCCCTTTATCAAAGAAGACAAATCTCACCTTAAATGTGAAGAATGCGGGATGTCTAGGCACACCAAAGATCAGTGTTTCCGGATTGTTGGGTATCCGGAGTGGTGGACCGATGGACACGAAAAGGGTGCGAAAAACATCAAGTCAGGAACAGAGGAGAAGAAACCCCCTACCACCAGCCAGCCGAGCAAAGGTTTTGGAGGGGTTGCAACGGCGGCGGCGGCCGGAGAAGAAGGACTCGCCGGAGAAGAAGGATATGTTTCCATCAAAGGTAACAGAGGGAGAGAAAGGCAGCCACCATCCAATCTCTCTCTCTCTCATAAGTTTCCTTTCTTAAAACCTATTTCTAATAATAACAATAATACTGGTTTTAATTTACGGATGCATGGGCCGAATTTTAAACCAAAGGCAGCCAAAAATGGATTAGCCCTTATAACCCAACAAAATTTTAAAGGGTTTAATGATAAATGGATATTTGATTGCGGGGCTACTGACACGATGACTTATGAAGCCTCTGACTTCATTAAGTTATCCAAACCCGAGAAAACTCACATCGAAACCGCAAATGGAGAAAAAATGGGTGTAAAAAATGGAGGGACTATCCGAATTAACCCGGATATCAAACTTCATAATTGTTTATATGTTCCCTCTCTATCCCACAAGTTGTTATCAATTAGTCATGTCACGAAAGAGTTGAATTGTTCTGCCCTCATGCATCCGACTTTTTGTCTTTTACAGGATATCAAGACGGGGAGGATCATTGGGCGTGGCACTGAGAAACGCGGTCTGTACTATGTAGATGAAGTGACTCAAAGTGGTACTGTGATGTTAGCTCATGGAACGACTGAAAGAAAAGCTTGGCTGTGGCATAGAAGGTTGGGGCACCCATCTGTTAGCTATCTACATACTTTATTTCCTGAATTTTTCCCTTTAAATAAACCCATTTCTTGTGAAACTTGCATTTTAGCCAAAAGTCACAGACAGACCTTTAGACACAATAATACTCGTGTTGACACACCCTTCTCATTAATCCATTCTGATGTTTGGGGTCCTGCTCCAGTTATTGGGGGACAAAATTTTCGATTTTATGTGATCTTTGTTGATGATTGTACAAGGATGACATGGATTTATTTTTTGAAAAATAAAAATGAGGTATTTGATAAATTTACTTCATTTTATGTTATGGTTCAAACTCAATTCAAAAAATCTATTCAAATCGTTCGATCTGATAATGGGGGAGAATATGTGAATTCACAAATGAAATCATTTTTCCAATCAAAAGGGATAGTTCATCAAACCACGTGTCCTCATACTCCTGAACAAAATGGAGTCGCGGAACGAAAAAATCGTATACTCCTCGAAATCACTAGGGCCCTCATGATTGAATCACATGTTCCAAAAATGTTTTGGCCAGAAGCACTAGCCACCTCAACCTACCTCCTAAACCGGCTCCCGACCAAAATCCTTGACATGAAAACCCCTCTAAACACTCTGGAAAAGTTCACTGAAATTCCCCCAACTCTCACACTTGAACCAAAAATATTTGGGTGCACCGTCTTTGTTCATACACCCAAATCCTATCGGGACAAACTCGACCCTTGTTCAGAAAAATGTGTGTTTGTTGGATACGGAGTAAATCAAAAGGGGTACAGGTGCTACAACCCAAAAACACGACGCATGATCACCACCATGAACTGTGATTTTCTGGAAACCAAGTACTTCTACTCCTCCCAACACAGTGGTCAGGGGGAGGAATCATCACATGACTCACTGAGTTGGTTGACGAATGATGAAGAAACATGTTCGAATCACAGTACCACATCACTTGGAGTCAACAATACCAGTGCCACCCAAGATGTCCTTCCCCATCTGATATCTGAGGTAAACAATTCTGAACCCAATAACTCTCAAACTATTAACTCTTCTCATAAAATGGTTGAAGCTACAGTACCAGAATCACAAGAGTCCGAAGAAACTGAGAATCAAGGACCAATAGATCAAGAAGAACCTGTTCTGGAAGAAGTATCAGAAGAACCTGTCCTGGAAGAAGTATCGGCAAAATACTCCCTTCCAGCAAGAGCAAATAGAGGAGTTCCGGCAAAGCGGTATTCTCCAGAGAAGTTTTCCAGAGGGTCTAGGTACCCTATGGCCAATATAGTCAATGGATGCCTGACCACAGAAGCAAAAGCCTTCAGTGCCGGCCTCTACTCAGAAAAGATTCCCTCAAACCTAGAAGAAGCTCTAAAGTCAGAAAACTGGAAAAAAGCTATGAATGAAGAAATGGATGCTTTGAGAAAAAATAGAACATGGGAAAAATGTACCCTTCCAGATAGAAAGAAACCCGTAGGATGCCGTTGGATCTTCACAATAAAATACAAACCCGACGGGACAATCGATAGATACAAGGCCCGGTTAGTTGCTAAAGGGTACACTCAGACGTATGGAATTGATTACTCAGAGACGTTCTCTCCAGTTGCTAAAATTGATACAATAAGGGTCCTATTCACCATAGCGTCAAATCAAGGATGGCCCCTTCATCAATTCGATGTAAAGAATGCGTTTCTACATGGAGATTTGGAGGAAGAGGTGTATATGGAAGCTCCTCCTGGATTCTCAGGTGATTTCAAAACCAGAGATGTCTGTCGGTTGAAGAAATCACTTTACGGATTGAAGCAATCCCCCAGGGCATGGTTTGGAAGGTTCACCATAGCAATGAAGAAATACGGGTTCAAACAAAGCAACTCAGATCATACCTTGTTTTTGAAACATAGACAGGAATATGTAACATGTCTCATAATCTATGTCGATGACATGATTATCACGGGAAATGACGAACAGGAAATAAGGAAGCTGAAGGAAGGATTATTTACAGAATTTGAAATGAAAGACTTGGGAAGATTGAAATACTTTCTCGGCATTGAAGTCCTGAGGTCACAACATGGTATTTTTATTGGCCAGAAAAAATACATTTTGGATCTACTTGCAGAAACAGGGATGCTCGATTGCAAACCAGCTGAGACACCGATGATCGCAAATCAGAAGTTGTACATGGAACCTAAAGCAGAATTGGCAGACAAAGTTCGATACCAGCGAATGGTCGGCAAGTTGATATATCTCTCCCACACTCGTCCAGACATAGCATACGCTGTGGGAGTTGTGAGTCGATTCATGCATCAACCTCAAAAGGCTCACATGGATGCAGTTGTAAGAATCATTGAATACCTTAAAGGAACTCCAGGACACGGAGTCCTGTTTAAATCAAATGGACACCTGGATATTCAAGTATACACAGACGCTGACTGGACAGGAGATAAAGAAAATAGAAGATCAACGTCAGGATACTTCTCTTTGGTAGGAGGAAACCTAGTTACATGGAGAAGTAAGAAGCAGAAAGTAGTGTCCTTATCAAGTGCTGAAGCTGAGTTTAGAGGGATATCCAGAGGACTTGCTGAAGTTTTATGGATACGCAAACTGCTAACAGAAGTAGGATTCCACCCAAAAAGGGCAACTCAAGTCTTCTGTGATAATAAAGCGGCAACTCAAATTTCTGAGAATCCTGTACAACATGACAGAACAAAACATGTTGAAATCGACAGACATTTCATCAAAGAAAAACTCGAAGCTGGAATAATTGAACTGCCATTCGTCAGGACTGAAGATCAACTAGCTGATATCTTGACAAAAGCTGTGAGAACGGGAATAATGCAAGACTGTCTGGGCAAGTTGAATTTCGGAGACCCCACCATTCAACTTGAGGGGGAGTGTTAGAATGGAAAGAAGTTCAGGATCAGAACAATGTCATCATTTCCCTGAATACTCAAATCAATGAATTAAAGACCAAAACCAATCACGAAAATTAGGGACCAAGAAATGAGCTGTTTCAGACTAATCAAAGACCAAGGAAATTATTTCCTCAATTGGATCATAAGAATTACTTGTATAAATAGGGGCTGTAGGCTGCATTGTAATCATAACAAACAATCAATACAATTAATATTTCTCTATATCATTCTTGTTAAGAGTTATATGTCAGTTATATTTTGATTAAGTAATAAATAAGTTCGGTTATATTTTGACATATTAATAAATAGTTTGACTAACTAATTAAGAATTTCAGTCACATTTTGACTATAGTTTAAATAATGGTTGACTATTTTCGAAATAAATTGATGGTTTAGATCGAATGGATTGTAAATCTTGTTTTGAAATTGATGAATAGAATTGCATTTCCTTAAAAACAAAATTTAAATTTGAAATGGATTAAATGGTTTATATATAGGAGTAAAGATAAGAAAGTTGTATAAAGGATAAAAAAGAAGTTTTAAATTAGGTTTAACAAACCTAAAAGTAAATTGTTGTTTTAATTTGTTTAGTACCATTGCCGACTTTATCTTTTAACAAACCATTCATTATTATTCACGCTTTTGTCAATAACAAGATTTCAACCCACTAGGCCGCAAGTTTACAATGTTTGAGTTGATTGACCAACACACATTTTCGTTAAGTATGAAAGATTTTAAAACATATGTTGTGGATCTTGCTTGAAATAATACTTATATGAAATAGGTTTAGATCTTGACCATGTGATTTAGCAACTTAAACAATAGTTGGTAGTGCATTATTCCGTGTACTTAGGGTACCAATATGTGTACATTACTTTCAAAGACTATTCAAGATATAAAGAATATTGATATCCATGGAAGACTTTTGGAAGTCAACTAAAAAAGTATTTAATCTGAGGGTAGCTTGTCTTATTAATAGAAAATAGGATATTGCATATCTCCATCAATACATGAATGATTCATGCTCATGAACCATGACCATCTAATTCCTTGTATGTATTATCAAACCATCATTATTAGATTCTCAAGTGTTTGGTTATCCTTGGAAAAAAACCCAGGAAGAGTTGAATGAGATTGACTTTTGAAAAAGATTATATTTTCATCATATAGTCGTTAAAAGAATGAAAATAATTTATTGTTTAAGTCGTATTTCGAGAAGTGAAATAAAAAATATATTTCATCAAGTCCAACTAAAGAGATATTAACGAATTATGTATGGAAATATCATGGAAGACATGACTTCTTTTGATGAGGACCCGTATTGTGATACCGATTCCTTCGTTATCGACTTCAAAAGACGTATGAGAGGGAAATATTAGTCTTCTCTCATTAGGTTATGTGGTGCTTATTTAGACTTTGTGACAATTAGGTGATTTATTTACTCGGGTATTGTTAGTGCAATATCTGTTACAGTTGTTCTAAATTAATTAAGTCTTTAGTTATAGTTTATTTGAGTCTGTAATAGCCCAATAACATTGTATTGTTAATTGGGCTATTTAGTCTGTTATGGGTGTTAATGGACTTTGCATAGTCCATGAGCCCATTAGTGGCCCAAGCCTGTGAGTGAGAGAGTTCTGAGAATACTATTATTGTAATTGAGTGATTCAATTAATAAAGTATTTGGAATTCGGTATTTCGTATTTGTTACTTACTGCTTTCGATTATTACTTGTGTGATTACTGATTACGAGATTCCGCCTCGTGATTAGTTAGTTTAATCCTGTAGATCGGACCACTGGGACCTACACGTATTGGTAAGCTTTAGGAAGGAGAGGGGGCGGTTGATCAATATACAATAAAAGGGAGGTGATTTTTTCACTTAGAGTTTTTATTCATTTACTTAAATTTAAACTAAATTGACTATTATACCCTCAATTCTATTTTTATTATTTTGCTATTTTTTTTAGCTTAATCCTTTACCTAAAATCATTCCCTCTCATCTCCTCTTCTACATCTATACATGATCGACCCGTTAGTTAATTGAAAAAATCACTTCCCTAATGAATATAGATGATCGTACGTTCAACATGCATTCGCACTATTCTCACACAATTGAATGTGAATGTTCTCACTGGAACTATTCTCTCTATATATATTGTTATTTATAGTTATCGATATGGGCCTAAATTCCGATATTACTTTCAATATCTAAATATTTAACTTGTTAATTTAATACTAAAATGATGAAAGTTTCAAAAATATTACTTGAATACCTGTAACATAATTTCCTATTGAAGATTCCGTAGAGCGAGGATTCTCTCAATTTTTCATCATCTTGAGAGCATAAAAGAT
Organism: Senecio squalidus; assembly: GCA_910822075.1. NCBI lineage: Eukaryota > Viridiplantae > Streptophyta > Magnoliopsida > Asterales > Asteraceae > Senecio > Senecio squalidus. The sequence goes on along the minus strand of CAJVGC010000001.1, from coordinate 73,537,677 downwards.
CTTGGAGTAGCCTCCATATAATTAACTCCTTTGTCGTTACATTCGATGTGAAAGTTATCCTTCACTTCTCCGACAAAAGGATAGAACTGAGTTAGAAATTGAGATAATGTCTCCTTGAGATGTTTAGATCTTATAGAAAAGACATCCATAACACTAGCCTTACTGGTATTAGGAAGAAATAGTATCATCTCGGGATACATGTCAAACATAACTTGGTCTATAACCGATAACTTGAAGATTCTCAAATGATGTTGTGTTGGTGAAGTTGGTTTGATTTGTCCTCTTGAAAGATCTACCTTCTTATTATTCTTACATTAAGTCGAACTGCAATAAAACTCAAGTTATATGAATATATAATGTGTAGATCGTGAAAACAAATAACAAACTGCAAGCCAACCTGGGTCTGGAATCCGTAGCACTTGAAAAGTGAGTTTAAGACGGAGGTGAAAGAGATAAGAGGAGAAAATGTCATTAATTTGGTGTTCGACTAAAATTATATTGTCAAAACATATTAAGTGCATGTGTATGAAACAAAATTGTAAGTATAAGAATCATCTCCCTTCTAATATTTAGTAGAATAAAAGGTAAAATAAAAGGAAAGGTTATAATTGTCAATTTAATTTAAATTTAAGTGAATTAATAAAAATTTAAAGTGAAAAAATCACTTCCCACAATAAAATAGTGTGTGTTGATCTTTTTTTAGACATATATTTTATGGTTATTGTGATCAAAACTCTTATTGATATGTATTTTTGATCTTCATATTAATTAGTTTTAGTTCTAAAGTAAATACGATATCTTTCAAGATATATGAAAATAGATATAACCTTTTTCGATTAAGTAATACTCTAATTCAAACTATCAATTTGTGGTAATAAATTTCGCCCAACATAAAAGAGTCAATCAAAAGAAGTAACATAATATTTGAATGGTAAAAACAATCTATTGTAGTTTCAGTGACGAATATCACCAATTCGAAACAAGCTACATTAAACATTAACATATGGCAAAACGAATGTCACCCATGCATCAGAGAGAAGGTCCAGTTAAACAATAATATTGAATGTACTCGATAGTGACAGATACTAGGGGCCGGGTAATGCTCGGCTCCTCCAACGAGAAATTTATATATAAAACTTTTAACCAATTCCAACCAATCTCATCAAAGGGTTAGAGTTTAAAACCATTGATGTATGATGCATCATCAACAATTAATGGGTTAAGGCTTGGTGGAGAAAAGCCAATCATATGATATCTTTTAGAAATTAGTTATTTAACTTTAAATGAATTATTATTTGACTTCAATAGCCAATAAACCTAAAAACATTTGTTATGATTATAATTAATAAATAATAATATAAAGAAATTAAATAATTTAAATAATAATAGAAAGAAATAATAATATAAAGAAATTAAATAATTTAAAGTAATTAATTAACATGCAAGCGATTGGATATTGTCAACGTTGTTAGTAAAAAAACTATATATTAATTCTCAAAATATGTACCAAACCCTTTTGAACGAGTACTACTTTGTACTATGTTGTACAAAGAAACTAAACTAACCTTATTCTTTGCTTAAATAGCAAAAAGGTTATAACATTTACTTGAACATGATTTGTACTTAGAAAAAATTTCGTTTCAAATTGACAAATAAATCAATATGTTATACGAAAGGACAAAAATGGTTTTTCAATTATTGTCTTTGTAGAGTCGTCTTTGTAGAGTTGATATAAACTATATACCTAAGTGTACTTACATACAATAGTACTTCGACAGAGTGCCTTTCTATCCATTATCAAAAATGTACGTTCGAGTCGGATAGGTTGGACTCGTTACATAACTACCTCTCTATCTTCAATTCAATAATTGTCGTCTTTAGCTCTATGTATATACGGTTTGTAAACGAAAATCTCTTTGCATTTTAATGAAAATAAACATAATGGCATGATGTTTATATAATTGTTGTTAAAATACAACAAAACAACATGATTTAAGTACATGTATTCTAAATTAAATTTCATTAACAAATATGTTGAAAAGGTACGAATACAAATATATATTTGTATCGTTTTGTTTTGTATATCCACTTGTATTATTTAATATAAGTTTGTTGCGTTATGTTTACTATATCAAGACATATATTATATTATATATTTCTTTTTCTTTAAAAACGGTTAGTTTAGAGATATAAACGCCTATTATAAACGAGTAATATATACGTATTCTTAATCATATCTCCGGGTATTTTTGTTTTGACAAGTTGACAACGTTATCTTTTTGTCCAAGATGATCTTTTGCAACTTGCACCCTCATCTATTCCATTCCCACATCTTTCCAGCTCATTCAACATAACCATAACTAAAAAAAAAGTACTACACATTAATTTCATAATTAACCGTACTTAAAGAATAACAAAATGTTACAAAACATTGATAACTCTTTGTTTCTTACAATTTTGAAAACCTAATAAATCAATCTCTGTGTTACTTCTCTTACCATTACAACTACTTACACTCGGAATGTTAACTCCGAATAACCGTAACATCTGAACCGGTTCCACGAGTGTAACGGGTTGTACGCGTTGCGAGTTTGTATCATCCGACACGGTTTTTGCTTTCCAGTCTATGTAAAGTTGTTTATTATCCGGTCCGGTTGAGCTATAAAAACTAACACTATCTCCGGCTTTTAAGTTTTTTTCTTTCACGAACCGGCTCCAACCTTTGGTTAAAACGTAGCTCTGGCTACTGTTCCAATATGAGTAACGAAATCGCCATACTTTGGAATCCTTATCTTCGAAATGTAAGAGAACACCTTTTGAAGTGCTTCCTTTTTGAACCGGGAAGTGTTTTTCCGCGTGTTGTTTTGGTATCACGAGCCGGTTTAGTTTACCAACGTCGCTAGGGGTGACGGCTTTCTGGAAGAGATGTTCACGTGGTTTGAGAGAACCCGACCCGGGAGAGTTGTTGAACCCGGCTTGGGATAATGTTTTGTGCAATTTGTTGCTTCTTTTGCTTTGTTCTAGCTCGTCATTGTATGTGTGTTTTCTTAGCATATCAACAATCTCAGATTTGGAATGACAACTCAAGAAACTGGCTTCGATTGTAGCTTCTTTTGTGTCGGCAAGAATCGGATTGAAATTTGTGACGGCGTCTCGGCCACGAAACCGTTGCACCGCGATGTCATATGCCTTTGCGGCTTCGTCTTCTTCGTTAAACGTGCCAAGCCACACCTGTAAGAAAGAGAAATTAGTTGAATAATCAAATATGAAATCTCTAAACCGTTCACCACTCAACTCGTTTATTTGTTTTATGTGTAAATATCATATTTCAAGATGCATATGAAATGTTTGGATAGTACGTTATTCTAATTAACAATTCCAATCCACCAATAAGATATATGTACTTATGATAAATTGTATGATATTAGATTTGACATAAAATTGAAAGTACATACCCTGTGGTGTTTCTCATAAATCTGTGCTCCCCAACGACCGTTCGGTTGTGGGACAACGCCTTTAAATCTTGACGATGGAAGCTTTCTCGACTGGGCTTCAACTTCCACCCCTCCTTCCAGGTCAAGAACCACGCTAGCTCCGCTTCCTAACCGGCAAAGGCTAATCTCGCCCGGTACTGGTAGGGAAATTGTTTCACTTGTTGTGCTTTGATCATCTATGCAACTTCTATCCATTTCTAGAGAGAAAAACCAAGGTGAAATATGAGGTGCCTTTGTTGTTTCTAGAAAGAGAAACAATCAGATTATGAAATAGGTATGAGACAAGGGTTGTGTATATGTATATATATATACTTAAATAGATATCAAATCTTCATGTGGGTGTTTGTTGATATTATTTTAATTACATGTTGTCATATGATAAATCCTACTTGATATATTTGTGTGTATAAAAACACGTACACATGGAGAAGAGGCCAAATATATGTAGGTAAGAACTAGGAAACTTCATATATTATTTATGGAAACAAATACTATTTTATGTAGTTTTATATGCTTTAAAATGTTGAGTTTTCAAAAAGTTTAACCGAGTATCTCCTCGATCATGTGAAACATCACAACTTGTGTATTTTCATGTATAATACTTGTATGTAATGAATCGTTGACAAGGAATAAATCTAATTTTCATGTATATCACTTTCTAAAACTAGCGGACCTTATTGACATATAAAGTCCATAGGTTATGTATACTTATGGTGGTTTACATTTAAATGATACTTTAATGTACCAATACCAATCAAATTGTTGCTCTTTCAACATGAATATTTATACAAATCACGAATTAACCCGACTATTGGTTCTATTGAAACAAGCCTAACCATTCGATATGAATAAGCTTCGAGCATTGTTCCTTTGTATCCAAGAACACGAATCAAGGAGTGAGAGTGAGTCCGGATTCAAACTCGTGACTATTTTATCAACCAAAATTGACTAAATCAACTGAGCGTTTGTGTGTGTGTGTGTGTGTGTGTGTGTGTGTGGGGGGGGGGGGGGTCAGATAGCGTCAAAAGAGAGTTAAACGTTACGCCTGTAAATAATATTTATATACGTGTTTGTACTTTCACTCGTGCCAAACATATGTGTTAATTGAATAAAAACTTGTTTTTAAAATTAAAAATTAAAAGGAAAGATATGATTAAGCTAAGTAACATACTTTCTGGATACAATTTATACAAACTAGCTCTTAATTAATTAATATTGAAAGTTGCATGATACTAAATTCTCTGAGATTAACTTCTTCTGGAACCCCCTTTAATCTCATCAAGTATCAACAATACCCTATCGAACTAGATATTTCAACTTTCAGATCCACGCCCTCCTCCTCCTCGTCCATCAAGCGTATCTATCAAAATTAACAAAATGACTTTAGATGACTTGTTTTCAACAATTGTAAAAGATATGTTATCATTCTGGAAAATGTCCATCTTTTCTAATTTGAATTATCGACCTTTTTGTTTGAAGCGATTTTTAGTTTAATCTACAACACGTAGATTTAACACTAAAACAAATAACCTTTTTTGTGTTTTAGTTGAATCGTGAAACAAAGATTTAATGCGACATTTACTTTCACCATCGAAATTGAATTGAAATCGGGTAATTTCCTTTTCTTATATTGATGCGTGGAGTTTTAGTCTATTTTGGTTGTTGATTAGCAACCGAATTCAAAATTGTTGAAATATGTTCAAGTTAGTCTTAACTTGGTTTAAAACGATTCTAACTTAGTTTGGTTTGTGCATGTTTTAACATTTTATAGTTGATAGACTATTTATGTCATTAGCTGGATCTTTGGTGCTAAGTTGAAGTTGTAAAAGAAGAAAGTAATCTTGGAGGGATTTTATGTAAAGTGACCAAAGTAGGATGTTGTATTTGTAATTAAGGAGTATATATACCCCTTAACCAGCCGTCATGGTGTTTAAGTGTGTTTTTAGTTTGTGTATTCTCTCTGAAATTAGGGTTTGTAATTATGTCTTCAATAGGTTTTCATATTGAAAACCTAATCGAGTATTTTAGTCTAAGTCAAGTATTGAGTTGATTTGTGATAGTTTTGTTTAGTCTGGTTGATTATCAAGAAGTGGTATTGATTTTGATGTTCTTGATAGTTAAGTCTGTTGTGATTGAGGTTTTCTACATGTGTAACATCCTAGTTACGAGAAAGAATAGTTTGTAAGTTTTTATTTATTTCTAGTAAGTATTTGTTAGAATGTAAGTTTAAGAAAAGGACTAACTTGGAAAGAAATATAGTTAATTGAGTTAAAAAGGATGAAGAATGATAATTATTTTGGTTAGATATTAAGTTAGTTAATTTTGAAAGATGGAGGACTAGAAGTGTAAATCTGAAAATTTACATATGGTTAGTCTAAGTTAGAAACCATTTTCCAGAATTTTTAGAGAGAGAGAGTCGGTTAGGGAAGAAGAAGGAGAAAGAGGGAAAAGCTTGATTAACCCGAATTGAAGCTTAAATTTCATAGAATTCATCAATTAGAACAAAGATAAGAAGATTGAGAACCTTAGTTTTTGGTTCTAGAAGGTATGATTTTATCCTTAATTTAATTTGATGAAATTGAGCGTATATTTGGTGTTATAACATCATTTAGATGTTTATTTGATAAGTAGAAGTGTTTAATTTGATTTATTTAGATAAATGATTATTTTGGGGATAATCATGAAGTTGGAAGAATTGATAGAATTAAGCTTGTTTATATGTTAATTTGATGTTAGTAATTTATAGAAAAGCTTAGAAGATTTAAAGATTAGTTATATGAATTTTGTAAAAATTCATATGTTGTAAGTTTTAGTGAAGAAGTGAAGAATTGGTTAGATGAATTAATCATTGTAAGAATTATGTTAAAATGATTAGTTTGAAGTATATGAAAGGAAGAATTGAAGAAGTTACTTAATTTGTAGTTTGGATAAATTGGGAATAGTGTTATCCTAGTTGCCAAACGGGTCGTTTAGACCGTTGAAAATGGCGAATGGGTAGGAAATGGGTAGAAGGAAGAATTTATTACTTGCAATGTGTTACTTGTGAGTTATGTAATGTAATGTAAGATGTTTATAATGTAAGCTTGTGCATTTGATGCCAAACGGGTCAAAAGACCCAAAGAGTGGCAAGATGGGTAGAAGCTATCAAACTTGATTTGGTTAGAAGTTAAAGAGATAGAATGAAATAAATATATATATGTTTAATGTGTATAAAGGGTTCTAATGCATAATTAGACATTAGAATGAGTAATGGGTCAAAAGACCCAAAATAGTGGCAACTTGGGTAGAAGTTGCCAAACATGTCTAGAAAGAGTTAGAAAGGGTTAGAAAGAGTGGTAATGAAGTTAATACATGTATTTATATGTATGTAAGATATATTTAAAGGAAAAATTGTGTTTTGGTATAAAAACGCAGATTTGGAGAATAGAAGTGCAAGGAGAAAGAGTCGTGTATGTTGTAGTTTAATTCGACATCGAGGTGAGTATACGAGACTCATTTTCATATGGTTATGTGTTTAAAGTTTTGGTATTAATGTATTGAAGATTCATAAGTAAGTTATTTCAAGTTATAAATAGAGTTGTTAGCGGAAATAAGGTAAAAAGTGGCGTATACTAACATGTATGTGCAGGAAATGATCAAAACGGAAACCACCCCTGCTGCAGGGACAGTTGCGGCTCAAGACATCCTCTTGCGGCGCAACTCAACTTCAGAAGTCAAGGGTGATTTCCAGAAATGTTGAGTTGCGGAGCAACTGTTTCAGTTGCGGAGCAACTAGTACCTAGATCAGTTTTTAGCATGTTTTAAAGTAGTTTAAGCATGGGAATGATATCATATCATATTATTATGTTAGAGAAGCATAGAGAAGACATTTGTATGCCGATGAGAATTAGAATGGACTTTTATTAGTCGAGAAAGAGTAGAGTTATCTATAATTCTTTACCGCGAGGGTATGTAGTAAGACTTTAAATAGTCTTGGAGATGTATCACTATGTTATTAAGTATACTCACTAGCTTAATGAGAATTAAATCATAGAAGCTTTGTTATGATTGTTAGTTATATTATGGTGGTTAATTAAGTTATAGTGGTTGTTTATGTTATGTTATTTATTATGTGTGTGAAGTATGTTATATATTGTATAATGAAGAGAATGGTTAGATACGACAATTTGATTGTCGGGAAAGAAAAGAAGTTGACTTTCAGTAGTCGAGAAGAAGTAGTATTAAATCACATACCGCGAGGGTATGTATAAGTTATAGATACGACATTTAGTTGTCGGGAAAGAGAAGAAATGATAGATACGACATTTAGTTGTCGGGAAAGAGAAGAAATGATAGATACGACATTTAGTTGTCGGGAAAGAGAAGAAATGATAGATACGACATTTAGTTGTCGGGAAAGAGAAGAAATGATAGATACGACATTTAGTTGTCGGGAAAGAGAACAAGTGTTAGATACGACAATATGATTGACGTAAAGAGAAAAGAAGTAATCGTATAGAAAGAAAGAATAGATTTTTAAAGAAGTCATGTTAGATGAGATTAACATAATCGTAAGGTATACTCACTAGCTTAACGCTAATATTATGTTAATTGTATGTTTTGTAGGTAATCGAACTTAATGGCAAGGCAAGCTAAAGAAGAGAAGGGAAGGGGACCGTTGTAGAGATTAAATGTTTAAAAATGTTTTTGTAAGAGCTTCCGCTCAATTGTAAAATGAGATGAAATCAGTAACACCTTAGAATATTAATTACATGTTTTGTAAAAAAAAAAAAAATATATAGTGTATTTGGTTCCGGGTGTTACAAGTTGGTATCAGAGCCTTGACTTGTGTGATTTGGGTATCGTGAGGATACCTGAACTCAAGTTGAGGCTTTGAAGAAGAAAGATCAATGGGAAGAAAAGCTTGCCTTGCAGTAACAGAAAGAATAAGAAAGAAATTTTGTAAGAATTGGTAGAACGCCTTAGTCTGAGATGTGCATTGATTTTTATTGGGTATACAAGAGTTAATATTGTTTGAAATTAACGTCTGGCCAACGGTAATTTCGAGCATATTATACGATAGTATATCCGATATGGTCAATGTATGTTAAGGACGAAGGGCAAATGGGTAAGAAAGTGTAAGAAGTATATAAACTATAATTTATATGCTATAGTATTTTGTGTTACTAACTGTATGTGATTTTGTTAGTAGAAATGGAAAGAGAAGAAGGTAGTCGTCGGGTGGATGACGTAAAGAAAAAATAGGGATGTTCAGATGATATAAGCTAAAGAGATTAGTCAAATTTTTGAGAAAGAAATACTATTTGTTATTTATTGGGTTAAGAAAAAAGTGGCAGAAAATTGAAGATGAGAAGATTGATAGAATATTGGTAGAGAAAGAATTAGAGTAGAAAGAAAAGGAAGATTCACAGAATGAAGATAATCACCCCGATCAGCAGGAAGAATTGGTAGAGAGATATAAGAAATGAAGATTTTAAGAAGCAATCTGCGTAATAGTTTGTCCACCTTTTATAGTGAACAAAGTTACTTGAGAATTTTGGAAATTGAACAGAAAAATAAGATTGTGAAAGGGATAATAAATGATTTGCTGAAAGAGCAGGATTTTGTTTAGAATATGTGGTAAGTGAGAAGATAAAGATGGATATGTCGTGCTTTAATCAAGACATATGCGATCATGTTTTAACTTTTAATCCTCTAACTTTTGAGGATAAGATTGAGGTGGCAAGAAAAAGAGAGTTAGAAATTTTTAAATTGCTCTAAAGAGGAGAAAAAGAAACGAAAGGTAGAGTATATGCTAGAATTATCGAAGAAAGGTAAGAGTATGAGAAGAAACTTTGATAGAAAGATTAAGAATTTTGGAAGAAAATTTGAGAAGAATGAGTCATCGGTCATTTGTAGAAAGTGTGACAAAGAAATGTTTATAGTGAATGAAGACTTGTTGCAAATGGGTTATTACTTATGTGGAAAGCCCGTTTATATTAACATAGAATGTCCTAATCCGATCAAGAACGTGTTATTAGTAAAAGGAGATAGAGTATGTTCAATGACATTATTCGAAGTTGTCACAGAATTTGAAAGATTTTGATCGGACTGAGAAACTCCTTTGTTATTCAAAAGAGAAAACAGTAAAGGAGAAAGATAAAGATTTGAAAGGTTAGAAATGTTAGAAGATAGTTTGGAAGTGCAGAATTTTGGAAAGAAAGACATGGTTAGACAATTTTTAAAAGTGGTTTAGGTGTGTAACCCGTAACCGAAACCATTGGAAGGATAAAGATTGTTAATGTTAAAGATTCGGAAGGGAAGAAGTTATCGTCATGGTAAGAAAAGAAAAGAGAGAAGTAGAGTTCAGAGTTGAGTTGATGAATCAGTTGTAAGAATTGTTAGATAAAGATTTTATTCGCCACAGTTATTCTTCTTGGGGTGCACCAATTTTGTTTGAGAAGAAGAAGAAATGGCAGTATGTGTATAGATTTATGATAACTTAACAAGTTAACAGTGAAGAATAGGTACCCGTTATCCAATATAGATGATCTTTTTGATCAGTTGAAAGTGGAAGAAGAAGATGTACCGAAAGAAGTTTTAGTATGAAGAGTAAGAAAGAGAATGATAAGTATTTGAGGCAGATTTTGGAGATTCTTAGACGAGAAGGATTGTGTGCAAAATTCTCTAAATGTGAATTTTGGCTAGAAGAAATCCAACTTTTGGGTTAGGAAGTTAATGTGGAAAGTATAAGGGTAGACCCGATGAAAGATTTGGAAGTTACATGATGTCTTTTATTAGGTTTTGTTTTAATACAATATGGAAGAATTATTTGCTTATGTGTAGAAGCAGATGAAAGAATACGAAAAGAAGTATTTTGATACAAGATTTAAAATTGGAAGTTATTGTGTTTGTCTTGAAGGTTTAAGGGCATTACCCTTGTAGAGAAAGATTTTGAAGGTGAATGTTATTGTAGAGGTAATGAGTAGAAAGAATTTATAACTGAAAAATGAAACTTAAATTTTTGGCTTCGTTTGTTAAAGCGGTTTAGTTAGAAGCAATTAAAGAAGAATAATTGAAAGAGAGAGAGAATGTAGGGTCAAGTGCAGAATTTTGTAGAAGATAATTGAAGTTTAAAGACTTGATTTGGTAGAATTTAGATTTTTGAATTCATCAAGGTGTAAGAAGATTTGGTTAGATGGAGCTTATAAGTCTAAATATTGCATTTACTTCGGTAGAAAGAAAATATATAGGGATTTGGAAGAAGATTATTGGCGGCTAAGTATGAAAAGAGATATTGTGAAGTAAGTAGAAAGATGTTTAATATGTTTGAAGATCAAAGCAAAGCATCAAAAGTCTTATGGTAAAATGCAACCGTTAGAATTACCGGTTTGAAAGTCGAAAGAGATTGTGGTACATTTGGTGACGAAGTTACCAAAGTCTAAAAGAAAGAATGATACTATTGGGTGATCGTGGATAGATTGACGAAGAATGTTCATTTTTGCAAGATAAAGATGTTAAATTTTAGAGAAAATGGCGGAAATGTTTGTAAAGAAAATTTTGGGAGGATATAGAGTTTTAGTATCGATAGCATCGGATAGAAGAAAAAGAAGATCAGTGGAGTTTTTAATGTTGACGATTTGTTAATGTTGAAAGTTCTACCATGAAAAAGAGTAATGGGGAAAAGCTATTTACCGGTTAGAATTTTCGAGAAGTTAAGTAAGATATATCTTTATCTTCATTTATTTCATTTAAGGAAATGTTTAGTGGAATAATCATTTTTGTTCCATTAAGATGAAGAAGAAATGGATTAAAAGTTGTGATATGTAGGAGAATCGATAGCTATTCATGACCGAAAAGTGAAGTAGTTTTGGTATAAGAAGATTGATATGGTTAAAATACATTGGAAACATAGAAGAAGATACAATTTTATTCGGAAGCCGGAGATAGAAATGAGGAAGTTTTGTCCTCAATCGTTTGAAGAATAGATTTCGGGGACGAAATCTTTAGAAGGAGGGAAGAGTTGTAACATCCTAGTTACGAGAAAGAATAGTTTGTAAGTTTTTATTTATTTCTAATAAGTATTTGTTAGAATGTAAGTTTAAGAAAAGGACTAACTTGGTAAGAAATATAGTTAATTGAGTTAAAAAGGATGAAGAATGATAATTATTTTGGTTAGATATTAAGTTAGTTAATTTTGAAAGATGGAGGACTAGAAGTGTAAATCTGAAAATTTACATATGGTTAGTCTAAGTTAGAAACCATTTTCCAGAATTTTTAGAGAGAGAGAGAGTCGATTAGGGAAGAAGAAGGAGAAAGAGGGAAAAGCTTGATTAACCCGAATTGAAGCTTAAATTTCATAGAATTCATCAATTAGAACAAAGATAAGAAGATTGAGAACCTTAGTTTTTGGTTCTAGAAGGTATGATTTTATCCTTAATTTAATTTGATGAAATTGAGCGTATATTTGGTGTTATAACATCATTTAGATGTTTATTTGATAAGTAGAAGTGTTTAATTTGATTTATTTAGATAAATGATTATTTTGGGGATAATCATGAAGTTGGAAGAATTGATAGAATTAAGCTTGTTTATATGTTAATTTGATGTTAGTAATTTATAGAAAAGCTTAGAAGATTTAAAGATTAGTTATATGAATTTTGTAAAAATTCATATGTTGTAAGTTTTAGTGAAGAAGTGAAGAATTGGTTAGATGAATTAATCATTGTAAGAATTATGTTAAAATGATTAGTTTGAAGTATATGAAAGGAAAGAATTGAAGAAAGTTACTTAATTTGTAGTTTGGATAAATTGGGAATAGTGTTATCCTAGTTGTCAAAAGGGTCGTTTAGACCGTTGAAAATGGCGAATGGGTAGGAAATGGGTAGAAGGAAGAATTTATTACTTGCAATGTGTTACTTGTGAGTTATGTAATGTAATGTAAGATGTTTATAATGTAAGCTTGTGCATTTGATGCCAAACGGGTCAAAAGACCCAAAGAGTGGCAAGATGGGTAGAAGCTATCAAACTTGATTTGGTTAGAAGTTAAAGAGATAGAATGAAATAAATATATATATGTTTAATGTGTATAAAGGGTTCTAATGCATAATTAGACATTAGAATGAGTAATGGGTCAAAAGACCCAAAATAGTGGCAACTTGGGTAGAAGTTGCCAAACATGTCTAGAAAGAGTTAGAAAGGGTTAGAAAGAGTGGTAATGAAGTTAATACATGTATTTATATGTATGTAAGATATATTTAAAGGAAAAATTGTGTTTTGGTATAAAAACGCAGATTTGGAGAATAGAAGTGCAAGGAGAAAGAGTCGTGTATGTTGTAGTTTAATTCGACATCGAGGTGAGTATACGAGACTCATTTTCATATGGTTATGTGTTTAAAGTTTTGGTATTAATGTATTGAAGATTCATAAGTAAGTTATTTCAAGTTATAAATAGAGTTGTTAGCGGAAATAAGGTAAAAAGTGGCGTATACTAACATGTATGTGCAGGAAATGATCAAAACGGAAACCACCCCTGCTGCAGGGACAGTTGCGGCGCAAGTCATCCTCTTGCGGCGCAACTCAACTTCAGAAGTCAAGGGTGATTTCCAGAAATGTTGAGTTGCGGAGCAACTGTTTCAGTTGCGGAGCAACTAGTACCTAGATCAGTTTTTAGCATGTTTTAAAGTAGTTTAAGCATGGGAATGATATCATATCATATTATTATGTTAGAGAAGCATAGAGAAGACATTTGTATGCCGATTAGAATTAGAATGGACTTTTATTAGTCGAGAAAGAGTAGAGTTATCTATAATTCTTTACCGCGAGGGTATGTAGTAAGACTTTAAATAGTCTTGGAGATGTATCACTATGTTATTAAGTATACTCACTAGCGTAATGAGAATTAAATCATAGAAGCTTTGTTATGATTGTTAGTTATAGTATGGTGGTTAATTAAGTTATAGTGGTTGTTTATGTTATGTTATTTATTATGTGTGTGAAGTATGTTATATATTGTATAATGAAGAGAATGGTTAGATACGACAATTTGATTGTCGGGAAAGAAAAGAAGTTGACTTTCAGTAGTCGAGAAGAAGTAGTATTAACTCACATACCGCGAGGGTATGTATAAGTTATAGATACGACATTTAGTTGTCGGGAAAGAGAAGAAATGATAGATACGACATTTAGTTGTCGGGAAAGAGAAGAAATGATAGATACGACATTTAGTTGTCGGGAAAGAGAAGAAATGATAGATACGACATTTAGTTGTCGGGAAAGAGAAGAAATGATAGATACGACATTTAGTTGTCGGGAAAGAGAACAAGTGTTAGATACGACAATATGATTGTCGTAAAGAGAAAAGAAGTAATCGTATAGAAAGAAAGAATAGATTTTTAAAGAAGTCATGTTAGATGAGATTAACATAATCGTAAGGTATACTCACTAGCTTAACGCTAATATATTATGTTAATTGTATGTTTTGTAGGTAATCGAACTTAATGGCAAGGCAAGCTAAAGAAGAAGGGAAGGGGACCGTTGTAGAGATTAAATGTTTAAAAATGTTTTTGTAAGAGCTTCCGCTCAATTGTAAAATGAGATGAAATCAGTAACACCTTAGAATATTAATTACATGTTTTGTAAAAAAAAAATATATATATATAGTGTATTTGGTTCCGGGTGTTACAACATGGTATTAGAGCACATTGGTGCTCTGAATACGAGTTGATTGGTCTCACAGATTGATTTGGTTAGATCTAGATCTAGGAATTAGGGTTTCTGGATCTTGATTACTTAGATCTAGCGTTTGGATCTTGGTGTGATATTGATTTCGTGAGCTCGGTTTGATCTCTGTTCAGACTAGATCTGGGACGTCTGGTTGTTGGTGGATCTAGGGTTTGGCGCTCAAACCCTGATTTTTGGAGATTCATTTTGAGTCTCTTGATTGGTGTTCTTGGTTGTTCCAGAACGAGTTGGTGATCTTTATTCTTTCGCAGTTGTTATTTTTTCCTTTTTTATGTATTTTATTCATTATTAATTAGTATGTATAATTTTTTATTTTTTTTGTTATTTGTTTGTTGCTGGTGTTGTTGTTGTGCTTCCACTATAAGTCTTCTTCCCTTCTACTCTTTTCCTTTTTTGGTGGTGCCAAAGGTTTGTGCCTGGGTTGGTTGTTGGTTGATTGTGTTTGGTTTGTTATTGGTTGTATTGTTCTTGTTGGTGCCAGAGGTCTGTGAGTGGTTTGGTTGTTGGTTGATTGTGTTTGGTTTGTTTTTTGATTGTTTTGCATTATGTACTAACTGTTTGTTGGTAGAAGAGAGGTCATTGTGTTGAGTCCCTGCTTAGTAGGCCACTTAACCGAACATTATATGGTGCAATACACACTTTGGTCTTTAGGGTGCATTGCATGTGCATTTGTGGTTGCTCTTACTTCTGTCTTGTGTTATGTTCTTGTATTCTTGGTTGAATGAGTGGCTCTGATAAACCTGAAATTGTTGAGTTTGGTAAACCTGAGACTAGTGGTAGTGGTAAAATGACTCAGGTTAATAATCTTGACTTTAGTGATCCTCTGTATTTGTAAGCTAAAAGGAACTGAAAATTATAATGTGTATAGTTGTGCTATGTTACTTGCTTTGCAGACTAACAATAAAATTGGTCTTTTTGATGGTAGTCTAGAAAAGAATACCTCTGATGATATGTTGAGTAGACAGTATGATAGATGTAACTCTGTTGTGCTTACTTGGATTTTGAGTTCTATTTCTGATGAATTATATCTTGGTCAAGTGTTCTCTACTTTTGCTTTTGTTGTGTGGAATGAGCTAAAAGAAACTTATGATAAAGTAGATGGTTCTATTACATTTAACTTGCATCATAAGATCGATAGCTTAACTCAGAGTAGTAGTTCTATGTGTGACTATGACCATAAACTGAATTCTCTGTGGAAACAATTAATTGATTCGCCGGCGGATCGACTAAAAAAATTAGCTAAATGAAAAACAGGTCGAACAGGTTACAATGAGCCTAACATATCTTACCTTGACTTCTCTTAAATTTATACATTCTTCCCAAGAATAATACTTTTTCTTCATTTTCTTAATGGCAACCTGTAATGAAATAGATCAATTTTAAAAATTAAAAACACCAAGCTTCAAAAGATCTTAAACGCCTATCAAAATGCTAAGCTAATCAAAGTAAAACCTACCACTTCACCATTATGCTTATTCACGGCTTGCCAAACAACCCCAAAGGTTCCATTACCAACTTCTTTGATTATCTTGTACCTGAATCAGAATAACAAAAAACACTTGTTGATTATAATTTCATTTCACAACACAGATAACCCAAAAAGACGAATGAAAATCAGCTCACCTATCCATTTTCGTATTCGCAACCGGAAGTAGCACTTTATGTATGAAAACGAGACACAAATAGAAGAAATAACACACTTAATCTAGAAAACTTCAGTAGAAGTTATAAAATATGAAGTGCCAGTAATCGCCACCGTATTCATAAAAGACACCGGATCAATAAATTCACGACACTGAAAGGCAAAACGAGAATAGGCAAATGAGAAACGCAGGGCATCTTGACACTGGATCCAGGAATTTATGTAAACAAGAAATATACTAGTAGCCGAAAATAAGAAGTCCAAAAAAAGGCGCTCTCGGTGGAACTAACTAATACCCATTGGAAGGAAAGTCATGTACTGGTAAAATTAAGATCATGCTTACAATCTCATCTACTACTTCACGGTGAATGCAGAATTCACAAGCAAGATTCAGCCCTGTAGAAGGAAAACGTTGTGAGAACGACAAGACAGTCAGTTAAGACCTACAACTTAAATAAGAAAGTAAATCAAATCACTTAGTTAGACGGATGAGACAACGCCAATCGAGTACTTCCTGGAATGAAAAGACACGTCTCTGAAAACAATCTGATACTTTCGCCATGTTTCAGAAACCTTTCCAATCTGAAACACATATATTAGAATGAGCTTAGGTTATTAACATCTGATATATAAGTTTGACTTTTTTATAATAATCAAAATTCGTAAATAAAATTCTATTAACTTCAGACAAAGAGGTATGCTTATGGTCTAATAATATGGACATAGGCGAATAAGATGAAATGAAGAGAGGAATACTTTGAATAGGTCAAACAGCATCAAAATTCCACACGAAGAAGAAGAAGAAGACGAACACGGTTCAATATAAACACGTTTATATGAAATACAGATCCATAAAACAACACAAAAAAAAGTTAGATCTGAAATACTTACGGCTAAAAAATGTGAAAACCCTAGCAGCGATGGTGATGCGGTTGTAATACGGTTGTGGTTGTGACATGGTGCGACTGTGGTGGTGGATGGTTGTGGTGGTGGTGGCGTGGTGGTGCAGGCTGTGGTGATGGTGACGGGGTGGTGCGACTGTGATGGTGGTGGATGGATTTTTTTAGGGTTCTAAAAGAGAAAAAAAAGATGTGAGTGAATTGGGAAATTTTAGATCTGAGAAAGAGGGGGAAGTCGACCGCCAAAACCAAAAAAAACCATACATGACTCCTATTTAGGACAAAGAAAAACAAACGTCATTTCGAAATCTAAATTTTAACTGATTATGACCCATACGTTATGACACATCTGAAAACGCGTCATCCCTTTACCCAATATGACTGTTGTTTTATGACTCTTGACATTGCGCGTCATCTTTTGGCGTGGGTCATAAAAAGCGGGTCAAGGATAGCCCTGTTTCTAGTAGTGTTGATTCATTGGTTAAACTACATGTGTGTTCTTGTGCTGGTGCTAAACAGTTTTGTGATCATAATAATTTGATTTAAGTTTATGCAATTTTTGATGGGCCTGGATGAAACCTACTCTACTATTAGAAGTAAAATTTTGACCACTGACCCTCTTCCACCAGTCAAGACTGCTTTTGCAATTGTGACCAGGGAATAATCTCACAGAGGTTCTTCTCCGTCTTCTTCTTTAAACAAGGGTCATAATACTTCTTTTGTTGCTAAAACTTTTGAACCTAATAAAAGTTTTAATAATAATAACTATAATAAAAGGTTTAAGAAGAAAGGTCATAATCCAAACTTAACATGTACAAAATGTGGGATGATTGGTCATACAATTGAGAGGTGTTATGAGATAGTAGGTTATCCTCCAGGTTGAAAAAAGGGTTTAAAAAGCAAGTTTAATAATAATAATGCTTTGGTTGATAATGTTTATTCTAGTGGTTCTATGTCATTTACTAATGATATGGATAGGATTTTGAAATTGATTGGTGATTAATCAATCCTAGGGGGTGTTCATGCCAATATGGCAATATTAAATTTCAAAACAACAATGTGTTTTTCAATACCAATTTTCATAATTTTTTTTTTTCAATTCTTCTGTCAATCCAATCAAGGTTTACAATGGATGTATTCTAGATTCAGGGGAAAATCAGCATTTAACATTATCAGACAAGAATCTTGATAATGTGGTAGATATTGCTGGTTTAAACCTCAAGTGTGATAACAAAGCAGCAATGCTTATTGAGCATTTATAAATTTACACCTATAGATTTTCACTATGATAACAAAGCAACAATGCTTATTGCAAATAATCCTGTTTTTCATGAAAAAACTAAACATTTTGACATTGATTTACATGTTGTTAGAGAAAGAGTTTGTTCTGGAGTTTTAAAACTTATTAAGGTTGAATCTGCAGAGCAACTTGCCGACATTTTTACAAAAAGTCTTCCAAAACAACATCATTTTTTGTGTAAAAAACTTGGTCTTTACAATGCATTCCAAGTTAAGACTGAGGAGGAATGTTAAAATATGTTCAAATCAGTCTTAACTTGGTTTAAAACGATTCTAACTTAGTTTGGTTTGTGCAGGTTTTAGCATTTTATAGTTGAGGGACTATTTATGTCATTAGTTGGATCTTTGGTGCTAAGTTGAAGCTGTAAAAGAAGAAAGTAATCTTTGAGGGCCTTTATGTAAAGTGACCAAAGTAGGAGGTTCTATTTGCAATTAAGGAGTATATATACTCCTTAAGCAGTTGTCATGGTGTTTAAGTGTGTGTGTTTTAGTCTGTGTATTCTCTCTGAAATTAGGGTTTGTAATTAGGTTTTCATATTGAAAACCTAATCGAGTATTTTAGTCTGAGTCAAGTATTGAGTTGATTTGTGATAGTATTGTTTAGTCTGGTTGATTATCAAGAAGTGGTATTGATTTTGATGTTCTTGATAGTTAAGTCTGTTGTGATTGAGGTTTTTTACAAAAATGCATATCTATTGTACTGATTTTGACAAAATAGCTATATATGTTCTTAGGATTTATCTCATATATTACCGTGCAATTGTGATTTAGTAGAAACTGAAAAAATTCCAGGTGAAGCTCACTTACAAGTTAGGAGAGTGCAATATACATATGGTTTGGCCCGAGTCGATACGACTATAGAAACTAACAGGGATTAGAAGGTTGCTCTCCTTGTAGGTGCTTGTGGTTGTGGGTAGGTAGGGGGAGGGGTTGTTATTTATCAGAGGCTCTAGTTTGAACACTAAGGTGTTGTTCTTTTGAACCAAAGGTTTTCCTCTGAATCTGAATGTCAGCTCTGAATAATCAGAGGTGGTCCAAAACTCTGAATCTGAATCAATATACTATGTTCTTTTTTCCTTCGTAACATCTGTTTTACTATATTAGTACTAAACTGTTTCATTTATAAACCGTCTTTAATAAAAACATTCATAAAAATGTTCAAACAAAGTGACAACATTTTTCAAATAAAGATAATATTCAAACAACATTTTCTACATTTTTGCATTAATTGTGCCACAAGTTGATCTCAACAATTGATCATATATTGTTGATATGTTGTATTTCCATGTGGTTGAACCTCGTCCTCATCGTACTCGTCCACATCTTGTACATTCTCGTTAGCATGTACTTCACCTCGATCATATTCGGAGAAAAAATGTTGGGTTATAACTTAGTAATATAGTTTAACCATAAGCAATGAACCTTAACAAATGAATAAAAGTAACTTAATCAAACAAGATTAAGAAGTTACTACGGAAGAACATAAAGACAAGTTGATGCGGCTGTTTAACAAAGTTACTACGGTAGATGAAGTTACTACGGTTACTATGGACAAGGTCAGAATCAAGATAAGGAAGTCAAAGCCAAGATACGCGGAAGACAAAGACTTATCTTACAAGAATCAAATCTAGTTAGATAGAGTTATAATTAGATTAGATTTCCTTTTGTTAAATAAGTAAAGTTTCCTTATTAAATATTTAGATAAGGATAGATGTAGAATTCTAGTTTATCTAGAACGAGCCTCAAGGTCTATAAATAGATAGATCCTTGAAGAATAGAAAACACGTTGTATTGATATAATTTTGATTAATGCAATTGAGGCTTAGAATTCGACAATAATTTGTTTATTCATTATTCATTATTAGTTGTTCGATAACTCGTAATATTGAAGTGTTCATCCGCTGCTGAACTTCTTCAATAGATCTTGATCTTAATCGTTAGCAAACTTATTAGTTTATTCAGACTAATACGATCCTGACAAGTGGTATCAGAGCACAGGAGGTGCTTTAGATCCATTGATCAACGAGTTCATAACCCTCTTAAGCAAAAATCATTACAACCATCATGACAGAAGTTGCACTTGGAAAAGTTCCCATCCTTAACAGCAACGAATTCGACTTATGGAAGCTACGAATCAAGCAACACATCCTACTGGCCGACTACACAGTATGGGATGTAATCATCAATGGTAACAAACATCCTACCGCCCAAGGAGCTGATGGAGAACCAGGAATGGCTGCTCGAGCACTGGTGAGTGATCTTGAACGAAGGGAGAAACAAACTGAGATCAAGGCTCTCAGTATTCTTATGATTGCAATCCCCAATGAATATCAATCACAATTTGAAGAATATGAAGATGCCAAATCACTATGGGAAGCATTGGAGAAAAGATTCAGCGGAACTAAGAATACCAAAAAGAACAAGAAGGCTCTTCTCAAACAAGAGTATGAAAACTTTAATGGCTTACCCGGTGAACGAATGACTCAGACCTTTGATCGGTACAAGAAGCTCACTGGAGAGATGATAAGTGCAGGAATCAAGTATGAGAAGGATGATCTAAACAGAAAGTTTATCCGAGCTCTAGGGAAAGAATGGATTGTTTATACGGTTATCTACAGACAAGGAGACGCCCTAGAAGCACTAGAGTTGGATGATCTCTACAACGACCTCAGAGTCTTTGAATCTGAAGTCGAAGCAGAAAAGGTTTCCAACAACAATCCCAGTATTTCCAATATTAATACTGCCCTTGCTACAACATCTGGAGGATCCAAACATGAAGTCAGCGAAGAGATCTCATTCGAATCTTTCATATGTAAGTGTGCTAATCTCACAGTTGAAGAGGTTAAACAGATGCATCAAGATGATTCTGAAGAAATCGATCTCAAGTGGCAATCTGCTATGTTGGCCCTACGCGCAAGAAGATTCTTGAATAGAACTGGAAGGCGATTCAATCCACGAAACAACGAACGAATCACTTTCGACAAGAGCAAAGTGAAGTGCTATGAATGTAGTGAACTAGGTCACTTCGCTAGAGAGTGTCCAAACAAGTCTAACACCAACAATCCACGAACAACTCAAGAGTCAAATCAAAGTGCACTCATGTCACAGGACATCTTTGGATTCGATTGGAGCGACTTGGCTGAAGAAACAAGTCAGAATAGAGCACTAATCTCTGAAGAACAAAATCACGTAGAAAATACTGCGGCTACTGTTCACCATGCATGCATAGCCGTAGTAACAGTTGATACGGACATGTTTGCGGAATTAGTTGCTGCGGACGATGCTTTTTCTACTGAGCTGGATTATATTGACATTGGAATTCCTGAACTTAGCAACAACATATTGGGATATGACTGGACTGATGATGATCAAGTAGCACCACACGAGGATGCTCTCATGGCTATTAACTCACCAACTCCAGATTCCGCATCTCTTATGGCTGAGGTAAATTCCAAACTTTGTACTCCTGAATGTAAAAATATAATCACTAAGTACAAAGATCATAATCAATTAATGAGTGACTCCATTAAAGACTTAGAAGAACAAAGAAGGTCAGCTCTTAGAGTAATTGATAATTTAGAAAAACAGATTAAGTCCCACAAAGTAAATGAACAAAGCTATCAAGAAAAGATTAATCTACTTGAATGGCAACAAGAGGACTTACTTCTTAAACTCAAAGCAGCTAGGGATAAGGTTAAACTTTTGGAACAAGAACACACTAAAATTGAGTTAGATGTAGGGAAGTTAGAATTTGCTTCTAAATCTGTTAATGACCTTTGCCAAAAACAAATTCATAGTAAGGTTAAAGCTGGCCTAGGTTACAAAGAAGTTGCCCCTCCATTTAACCAAAATTATATTCCACCATCATTAGATGAGCCTAGAATCCCAATCACACAGACACCTCCAAAAGAATCATTCAATGTTGATCCAATCAACTATGATGAAGTTCTAATAGAGGACTTAGTGGAAGAAAGTAAAGTTCATGTTATAAAAAACAAGGATATTCCATTGGAAAATCATCTACTCACAATAGAGGGAATAACTTTACCTTCTACACAAAGTCTAGTGTCTCTGCCCTCCACTAACCCCATTAAGACTGCAAAAACACCTTCAGAAAGCAAAAATAAGCAAACACCTAAGGAAAACAACAAGACTTGGAAACACATAGGCAAACGAGGAAATCAAAGAAACATGAACCAAGTCAAAACCCAAAAGGTCAGGTTGTACAAAACACTAGAAGGGATGTTTTATTGTGGTAAACTAAACCACTATGCAAAGATCTGTTATCATAATCCACAAAATCAAGTGCAAGTGACTCAAAAAACCACATAATGTGTGGGATACAAGGGAAGGGTTGTCTCTAACACCAACTTTGTTACACAAAAATCCTCAGAAAAGCAAAGTAGGAACAAAACTTTCAACAATAGAGTTGGTACTGCTAGACAAACCATAGTTTCTACGGCTAAGGTTAATACGGCCAAAGGTAAAGGTATTAATACTGCTCGTGTTAATACTGTAAAACCTAACCGAATGAACCCTACTCGTGTTAATACTGCCAAAGGTACCTTTGTCACCAAGGCTCCAATTAACAATAAGAAACAACGATATGTCAAACCAGTGCCTACTCAAATTGTTAAAACAAAAGTGGTGACACCCAAAATTGCTCATAAAAATAAATCTCTCAAGAAAGTGTGGCAACCAAAAGTTCAAGTAACTCAACCACCTATCCCACTGATTTTTCAAAACTTGTACAAAGGAAGGTGAGTTACTTCGATGATATGGGCAAACCCAAGTCAACTTTGGCTTGGGTTCCCACCAGAAACTAATCTCTAACGTTAATGTGCAGGTTCAGCCAACAAAAGAAGATGAGAACAGTTGGCATGTAGATAGTGGCTGCTCCAGGCACATGACGGGCAATATGTCCTGCCTACAGGACTTTGAAAAGTTCAACGGAGGATACGTTGCTTTTTGGAGGCAATCCAAAGGGAGGAAAGATTACTGGAAAGGGAACAATCAGCAATGGTACACTACACTTCAAGGATGTGTACTATGTGCAACAGCTTCAATATAATTTGCTGAGTGTTTCTCTTGTGATGAGAAACACACACCGATCTTCACTGCTACTGAATGCATTATAATGAAGCCTGGGATGTAATCGATGAAAGCATGATACTACTCAGAACACCAAGGAGGGACAATGTCTAGTGTCTAGACATGTCCAAGGTTCAAGTCAATTCACCTGAGGCTTTGCTTTCTCTCTCAAAAGCAACGTTTGAATGAATCAACTCTATGGCATAGAGGATGTGCCACATGAACCTGAAAAACATCAACAAACTAGTTAAATCTAGTTTGGTTAGAGGACTCCCAAACAAGCAATTCAAACTCGAAGACAATTGCTTAGCCTGCTTGAAGGGGAAGCAACACAAGTCTTCCCACAAAATCAAGGAAGTCAACTCTAACACCACTCCTTTACATTTATTACACATGGATCTCTTTGGTCCTACAAATGTAAAGAGTATTGCAAAGAAGTCATACTGCTTGGTCATCACCGATGATTACACAAGATATACATGGGTTTATTTTCTTGGTACCAAAGATGAAACAAGCCAACTCCTCATCTCCTTTATCACTAAGATTGAACTTCAACTCAACCAGAAGATCAAGAAAATCCGTTGTGATAATGGTACAGAATTCAAGAATAGTGTGATGAATGACTTCTGCGAGAAGAAAGGAATAGAACGCCAATTCAGTGCTGCCAGGACTCCTCAACAAAACGGAGTTGCTGAAAGACGTAATAGGACACTGATTGAGGCAGCCAGAAGCATGCTAGCTGACTCAAACCTTCCTATCTTCTTCTGGGCAGAAGCAGTTAACACTGCCTGCTATGTCCAGAATAGGGTGTTGCTAGTTAAGGCACACAACAAGACACCATATGAGCTACTACACAAGAAACAACCCTTGATCAGCTTTCTTCGTGCCTTTGGATGCCCATGCACAGTTCTTAACTCAAAAGACTATCTTGGAAAATTCGAAAGCAAATCTGATGAAGGAACATTCGTTGGATACTCATCTCAAAGCATAGCATATCGGGTCTACAATCACAAATCAAAGATCATTGAAGAAAGCTCAAATGTCACATTCAATGAATACACACCCAACAAGAGGGGACATGGACCAGATTGGATATTTGATTTGGATGCCTTAACAAGATCACTAAACTCTAACTTTGAGTTTCATCCAAAGCAAGTTGATACGGACCAAGTTGCTACTGAGCAGGTTACTACGGCAACAAAATCCACAACTACGGCACCTGTTGCTACGGCTCCTATTACAGGTACTGCCCGCTTGGATGTGATGGAATACATAAATCTTCCAATACTTTGGAGGAACCAGCTGTTGAAT
Source organism: Senecio squalidus (assembly GCA_910822075.1). NCBI lineage: Eukaryota > Viridiplantae > Streptophyta > Magnoliopsida > Asterales > Asteraceae > Senecio > Senecio squalidus. The sequence continues at coordinate 73,513,219 of CAJVGC010000001.1, read as the reverse complement.
CAAAAACCACAGAGGACGACTCTACCAAGGAAGATGAAGTTGTCACTCCTCCATCACCAACTACTACGGATTATGCAACACGTCCTAATGGTGTTCCATTCCTAATTGAAGAGGATGAGGATGGAGTTGAACATATTGTAACTGAAGAATTTGAGCACTACTCAACTGATATCCCTAAATCAGTCACCTCTCCTTTTTCTACTCCTCCAACCACTCCTTCTCCATTCACTACCAACTATACAAGCAATGTCATGCCAGATATGAATGAGACAAACCTAGGTGGTGAACTACGTATTGAGAAGCTCCCATCTTCTCGTATTACTAAGAACCATCCTCCTGATCAAATCATTGGCTCACTTGACTTCTCCATGGAAACTAGAAGTCAAATCAAATCCAAAACGGATTCTCAAAGTGCCCTCATAAACACATGTCTTTTTGCATGCTTCCTCTCTCAAATGGAGCCCAAAGAAAATTCAAGAGGCTCTATTAGATCACACTGGATAGAAGCATGTCAGGCAGAGCTTCTCCAATTCAAGATTCAGGGGGTATGGGTTCTTGTCGAGATCCCATATGGCAAAAAGGTGATTGGTACACGCTGGATATTCAGGCACAAGAAAGATGAGCGTTGGAATTGTGGTCAAAATAAGGCAAGACTGGTTGCCCAGGGCTACACTCAAGAAGAAGGCATTGACTATGGTATTTGCACCCGTAGCTAGGATTGAAGCCATACGCCTATTCCTAGCCTTTGCTTCATTTATGGGATTCAAGGTATATCAAATGGACGTCAAGAGCGCTTTCTTATATGGAGTTATTGAAGAAGAGGTGTATGTCAAACAACCTCCTGGATTTGAAGACCCTCAACATCCACACAAGGTATACAAACTGATCAAAGCCCTATATGGACTTCATCAAGCACCACGTGCATGGTATGACACACTATCAGATTACCTTCTTCAAAACAATTTTCAAACGCGGCACAATTGACAAGACCTTGTTCTACAAGAAAATCCCAGTCCGATATTCTTCTGTACAAATCTACGTGGATGATATCATCTTTGGATCACGGAAAGATTCCTTATGCAAGGACTTTGGAAGATCTCCATGCACACTAAATTTCAGATGAGCTCAATGGGAGAACTCACTTTCTTTTTGGGTCTTCAAGTCAAACAAAAACCGGATGGCATGCTTATAAGCCAATAGGTCAAGGACATTCTTACAAAATTTGGACTATCAGATGCAAAGGTTGGCAAGTACTCCGGTGGAAACTCACAAACAGATGACTGCTGATCTTGAGGGGGAGGATGTAGATGTACACAACTATAGATCCATGATAGGATCTCTCATGTATCTCACAGCATCAAGACCAGACATCATGTTTGGAGTATGTGTATGTGCAAGATACCAAACAAGACCAAAGATGGCACACCTCATAGCTGTTAAGAGAATCTTTAGATACCTAAAGGGCAAACCTAATCTAGGATTATGGTATCCTAAAGACTCTCCATTTGACTTAATAGCCTATACTGATAGCGACTATGGAGGTGAGAACTTAGACAGAAAGTCAACAACTGGAGGATGCCAATTCATTGGCTCAAGACTGGTGTCATGGCAGTGCAAGAAACAGACAACGGTCTCAACATCTTCAACAGAAGCTGAGTACATTGCTGCTGCTAGTTGTTGTGCTCAAGTACTTTGAGAATCAGATTGATGGACTATGGATACTTCTTCATGAACACGCCAATCTTCATTGACAACCAAAGCACAATAAGCATCATCAACAACCAGGTCAAACACTCCAAGACAAAACACATAGAGATACGCTATCACTTTATAAGGGATTGCAACGAGAAGAAACTAATCCATGTTTGAGAAGATCCATACAGACAATCAACTCGCTGACCTCCTCACAAAGGAGTTTGATGTTGGAAGATTCACGTTCCTAGTCACAAGCATTGGAATGCTTAATACGGAAGAATAACTCAACTACTTTCCTCTCAGTATTTCTATTATGTTTAAGCTTAAGTCCCTTCGAAGAAGCAGTAGTAACCTTATGATGAAAATCAAGTTCCTTACTCTCTAGTATTGGACTATGTTACTACTGCAATATTAATAGTAAAGACTAAAGTATCCAAAGTATGATTAGTACGACCAAATTTTAAGGCTCTAAGGGAAGGTTTAACTACTACTAGCCCTACAAGTAAAAATTTACGGTGGTTTAATACTGCCAGTAACTCAAGTTACTACGGACAGTCCAGTTTATGCGGCCAATAAACAATTACTACGGACCATTAACCTACTTACTACGGATCTTTATGTTAATACTGCTAATTATTATATAAATAAAGGTTTCTTAAGAGATAAGAATACCCTAATTAATGATGATTTGACAAGTCAAAACACAACTTGTAACCCCACTTTACACGTGTCAGTCACAGAAAACATCTAAAAACACGTGTTAAAACCTGATTGGACCTAATTTTTTGAAATTCAGGCGCGAGGCACAGCTACTGTTGCCACGTGGAGATTTTTAATTGGACCGTCATTTTTAAATCATTACCCGCGTCTAATCAGGGGAATCAAGTTGGGCAAATTTTTCGGTATAAAAGGGGGTTAATTTAACCGTTTGAATCTTACCGTTTGTAAAACCCCTAAATTTTCCAATTAAAAGTTACCGTTGCAATTAAAATCATTCGATTTTCTTTCTCGTCTTGTCTAACCACTCACATACTTGATCATCTCTGTTTCTAATCTTTCACAGAATCATCAATGGCAGATCAATTGCAGTTTTTCAAGACGCATAACATGGTTGCTTACCTGGAAAAGAATACCGATAACGCCGATTTCCATGAAATCATTGATTTCTTTGATCAATCAAAAATCAAAACGGCGTTAACCATTAATCCGGAGATTAATGAATCCCACATTAGGGATTTCTGGACATCTGCCACACTGGATGAAGATGACATCGCAATCAACGCAGTAATAAGGGGAAAAGCATTCAGAGTGACAGAGTCATCGCTCAGAACCCATCTTAATCTTCAAGATGCGGAAGGTATTGAACATCTTCCTGAAGACACCCTAATAAATGCTTTTCAAAACATGGGATATGAGGGGAACTTAAATATTTCCACATTTTTAAAAGCTAAACTTTCCCCTCAGTGGAAATACATGTTGCATACTTTGCAACAATGTATGTCCCCCACAAGAGAACAGGGTGGCATGAAGGAAGTTCATCAATGGCCAATGCAATGGTATGCTTGGCTACGGGGGGAACTTATAATTTTTCTTACATGATTTTTGATGCAATGAGAAGAAATATTGATAATACAAATAAATTTCTAATGTATCCAAGATTTCTTCAACATTGTATAAACTGTGTTCATAAAGATCTCCCCAGATCAGAAAAATGTTTTGTCTCACATGCTCATACAAGAAAAGTTTTTACAAATATGAGACAAACAAACAAGGGTGGACCATCTCGTGTGACACCATTATTCTCAAAAATGTTGGTGATCACAATTCCCACAGCTGCAGGACAAGAAACTCTTCCTCTGTCCCAACCCACAGCTGCCACCCCCAGTACTACGGCAATATCTGTTGGCACTAGTGCCATATCTGTAGTTGGTACTGCAGGGGTAAACCCAGAGATTGCTACGGTGGTGTCTACTGCCACAGCACCTCCAGTTGCTACTGTGAGTTCTACTCCAGTTGCTACTGCTCCAGTCACTACTGCTAAAGTGACTAAAACCAAAGTTTCTGCGCCTCACAAATCATCCACAGTTGCTTCTAAAAGACCAAAGAGGGTTACTCAGCCTCTTGTGTCTAAGACCATCCCCCTCACTACTACTGCAAAAGCAATCTCTGAAACATCTTCAGGATTGTCACACAAAATAGGGGAAAACCTTGAACATACCCCCTTGTTCACTGAGTTGGTCAATAAGGAGAGGGAAGACCATGTGGGGAGGGCTGACACTACTGCAGCCTCTACTTCTTATAGTAGAGCTCAGGCCAGTGTCAACATCACTAAGACCCAAACTACGGCAACACCATCCTTTGCTGAGAACTTGTTCTCAAATTGGGAAGGTGGTCCCTGGCGCCAAGAGACCATGGGGGAGATTCATGCTTCTGCTAGGCAGGAGAGTTTCTCTTTTCCCGAGGATCTTCCACCTGTTGGTACCCAACAGGAAAGGGGTGAGGGTAGTGTTGGTAACTACAAAGAATTGATGGGTATGTACCAGAAACTATTGGTGAGGGTTGAAAAGCAAGAAGAAATGATGTCCTCCTTAACATCTTTGGTGCAGCAGGTTCTGGCACAACAATCATTACTATCAGTCCAGCTACTGCCCAAAAGAATCACCACACTAGATGCTGGCAACTCACCAAGGCCCTCTAGTTCATCCTCTTCAGATGAATCTCTCTCAGATGACAACAAGGGGGAGAAAGAAATAGATGTGTTATCATCTGGTGAAAGCAGGGGAGAAGTCAAATCAAGCACAGACACTGTCATTACTGCCACCTCCAATCAAGATGAAGAGATGGAGACAGATAGTGTAATTGAAGGGGAGACTGACTTTGATGTCAACATGGTGATAGATGCAGAGGGTGAAAACATGGAAGTGGATACTCCACTTAAGGGGGAGCAGCAGCAGCAAGAAGACAAGCAAAGGGTTGAAGAAATAGTAGACGAGATGGAAGATGAAACTTCACCCAGGATCAAGATGCTGAAATGATTACTGCGGATCCAGTTGCTACGGATCAAGTTGATACGGTGGATCCTATGGTAACAAGCCCAGTTACTACTGAACCAGTTGCTGCGGACCCCATGACAACTAGTCCAGTTGCTACGGACTTAGTTAGTACGGCTGCAATGGAGCAAGTTGCTACAGACCCAATGATCATTAGTCCAGCTCCAGAAGCAGAGGAGGAAGATCATTCCTATCTGTTCTCAGCCACTCTTCCCACGTTCGATCAAGCTTTCTCCCAGCTACAAGCAATTCAGACAGAAGCTACAACTCCTTCCACGTCTGTAACAGAAACTACTTCTACTATTGATCAAAATGAAGCTGCAAATGTTCTTATAAGAACAGAATTGTCAAGAATCAATGTGATGGCTGATGAAGACACCATAGCATCACAGTTGCAGAAGATCAAAGAGGAAAAAGCAGAAGAAGAGAGAAAGAAGCTGCTAGCTGAGGCAATTGCAGGACAAAGAGCAACTGCTGCTTTAGGTGAAAAACCTAAACAACCTACTCTCAAGCTACCTGAACAATCTACAGGTACTTCTGTTTCCACAGGTAGAGTTGGATACATTACAGTGGACAAGAAGAAGAATAAGATACAAGTTGTTGATCTTGATGTTGAAAAAGACAAAGGCAAATCCATTGCTGTTGTGAAGTCAAAAACTGAAAGCAAGGAGGAAGCCATAAATGTTCAAGGTATGACAAATGAAGAAATAGAGCTGCTTAGAAAAGAACAAGAACAAGCAGAATTACTATTCAAGATGGCTGTTGAGAAGAAAGTGGAAGAAGAAAGAGAAAGACTGAGAAAAATAGCTGAAGCTGATGCACTTCATGCTAGGCTAAACAAAGAACCAACTCCTGAAGACAGGGAGAAACTAGCTAAAATTGCAGAGGATGATGCAATCAAAGCTCAGGAGATGGTTAATGATGAGATTTTGGACAGACTAGCAGAAAAGGGTTTGAAAAAGTCTTTGGAAAGAGAAGATGAGCTTCTGGCACAGAAGATGCATGAAGAGGAGCTTAAACTTGCTAAAGCCAAAGCCAAGCCTGAGAAGAAGAAAGTGTCCAAACCTACTCCTACACAAGTCAAGGTAGCTGAAGATAGAAAGAAGTACACAGCTTACCTCAAAAGCAAAGGTCACAGTGGCAGATCTTTAGGCAACATGAAGCTTGCCAACATGCTTGACTTAGTGAAGGAAGAAAAACAAAAGGAAAAAGCAAGGGAAGCAGCACTTGCAAAGCTTGAAGAGAAAAAGAAGCTTAATGCAGAAAAGGTGTTAGCTGAAGCCCTTAGAACAGGAAGAAAAGTGTTTCAGTCACAAGAACCTGTCCCTCCTGTGGAACAACCAGAGAAGAAGCTTAAAAGAGTCAAAAGCAAATCAAAATTCATCCCTCAAGTTAAAAGAAGAAGGATGAATGAAGATGCTGCTATTGCTTCTCAATCAGAAGATCCTGATGTTCCATTTGCAGATGTCAAACAAGAACCAGAGGATATAGAACAAGATCCCCCAGCAGCTACTCAAGGGGGAGATGAAGATAAACTCAAATTCAAACCAATGGGATATTCTGAGTATATTCATCATGAAGAAGGATTGAGGTTTACTCCACTAAATGTCAAACCTCCAATGATTGTTGACTGGAAGTATATTGGTGGGACAGAGTATGAAGTCAAAAGACAAGATGGTTCAAAGAAAACACTTCCTACCTTCTATGAAACCATCAGATTGTTTGACAGGGATGATTTAGAGAGAATGTATCACATAGGAAAGGCAAAGTATTCTAATCAAAAGAAGTCCTTGTCTGGAACTGAACTTGCTATGGATGTTCTCTGTGGGCTATTTGAACCAGGATATGAGAAGAAAAGCTCTGTGTTCAAGAAAGGTGGTCCAGATAATCCTGTCATAAGATGGTTTATATATGATCGTAGTGGTGTCTACTCAATAAGGAGAAGACATGGAACCATGGAGTTCTTCCTAATTGATGGGCTGAAGACTTTAGAAGAGATGATTGAAGTAAAGCTGAATGGTCTTCATGATTCAAGACTGGCACATCAACTTATTTACAGTATTCTACTGCAAATCTGGGAGGAAGAACACAAAGGACAAGAAAGTGATTGGCCTACTCAAAAAGATTGAAACTGACTTGTAAAAACCGTAGTTGTAATAGTTAATACTGCTCTATTAATGAAGTAGTTAATACGGTTGAAGCATGAAACTTGTACTTTTGATGTGTCATAAAAGTTCAAGGTTAGGGGGAGATTGTTGGGTTATAACTTAGTAATATAGTTTAACCATAAGCAATGAACCTTAACAAATGAATAAAAGTAACTTAATCAAACAAGATTAAGAAGTTACTACGGAAGAACATAAAGACAAGTTGATGCGGCTGTTTAACAAAGTTACTACGGTAGATGAAGTTACTACGGTTACTATGGACAAGGTCAGAATCAAGATAAGGAAGTCAAAGCCAAGATACGCGGAAGACAAAGACTTATCTTACAAGAATCAAATCTAGTTAGATAGAGTTATAATTAGATTAGATTTCCTTTTGTTAAATAAGTAAAGTTTCCTTATTAAATATTTAGATAAGGATAGATGTAGAATTCTAGTTTATCTAGAACGAGCCTCAAGGTCTATAAATAGATAGATCCTTGAAGAATAGAAAACACGTTGTATTGATATAATTTTGATTAATGCAATTGAGGCTTAGAATTCGACAATAATTTGTTTATTCATTATTCATTATTAGTTGTTCGATAACTCGTAATATTGAAGTGTTCATCCGCTGCTGAACTTCTTCAATAGATCTTGATCTTAATCGTTAGCAAACTTATTAGTTTATTCAGACTAATACGATCCTGACAAAAAATCATCACTTAATCCTTCTTTTCGTATAAAATTATGAATAACAAAGCATGCAATAGTAATATCTTTTTGTTTCACCAAAGAATACGGAGCCATTCTTTTCAAGATGGGAAAACGTGCTTTCAAAACACCAAAATCACGCTCAATCACGTTTCTAATTTTAGCATGAGCGTGATTGAACAAATTAATAAACTAATTGTCTAACATCAATTTCAAGATATAAAAATAATTAACAAAAGAAAAGTTCACATAAAAGTCAATGTAATAGTAGGAGTTTATATGCAATCGAAAACAAATACATATTAAAAAAAAATTATATCACCTAAATCTAACAAACAATCATCAATATCAATTTATATAACGAAATCAAGTGACAAACCATTGGAAAAAAAATCAAAAATTACTTGAATTTAAGGATGGAAAACTTACTGGTGAAGAGAAAGAGGTAATCAAAGGTAAAAAGAGGATTTTTATGTAGGGTTGTATCAGAGGTAAAAAGAGGTTTTTTGTCTCTGGTTGGAAAAAAAAAAGAACAACAAAATTTTTAAAACCTCTGACCGGGTCAGACATCAGAGGCTATTCAGACTTTTTTTTCAAAAAAGAACAGCACCTAAATAAATTACAACTTTTTCGTATTAAATTCCATAAAACCGATTGAACCAATTATCACTTCGAATCCAACGATCACAATTGTTGGCCAAAAAACATATAAATAGTTGGACATCCCTGTCAAATGTCAATGTATTCTATTAACATAACTGAATTTTGGGCTCTTTAAAAATCACAAAAAACTTGTAACATAATCTCTAAGTTTTGCTCTGATTTTTTTTACCTAGAATCAGAGTACATTATCCCAACTGAGATTTCGTATAACCCATACATATTAGGGTCGGAATAAATAATAACCAAGCCAATCATGGATGTTCGGTTCATTGATACATTAGTCTCATTTATACGTCAATGATGATTGATATGATGAGGCTTTCTTGATTATATGTAAATGTAAAACTCATTCTAATAACAAGCCACCATGGAATAAGAAGAGCAAATATGTCTCATTACAAGAGCATTTACGTGTTTTCCAACAATTGCTCCAATATGTTTTTTCTTTGAACGTCGACTTCAATAAAATGAACCACGGCAAGAAGCAACGTACTCACGAAGAACATTAGAACATAATTGTTTAAATACAATGAGGTTTCCTCAATCAATCTAACAAGTTGATCTTAATTTTGGTATTTCAATTTGCTATCCATTGGTAAGATAGGAGGACGACATCATCCCAAATGCGAGAGTGACTTGGATGATTCGTGTTGAAGGTTACCTTATTGTGGTATCTGCATAAAACAAGGTAGATTGAATGACCCCGTTAAGCAGGTTATTGTGAAGGACATTTTCGAATCTTGAGTCAGCCACATAAATCAGGGAACTGCACCAATATGTAAATTCCTACGACTTAACTATATTCACTATTCTACATATGATTAAACTGGTAAATGGATGATGTTTTCCCAGTTTAGTTTAGCCGGGGAGGATGAATATTCTTTTAGATTACGATCTACACGGCCTAACCGGGTACTCCAACCCGTAAGCGTTTCTAAACCTTTTTCCCGACCATCATCAAGATGTTTATTTAGAAGATTCGAAATTGAAATCAATTACTTACTTTAATATATGATTTTTTATTTTTATTTTGGTAAATGACTCTTTGAGCCGGTAAAATGTCTACCACATAAATTGAACTTAATACGTCTTACATTTGAAGAAAATTTTATCCAATTTTAAAATTGTCGTCAACTCCTAAAAGAAGGAACTCGTTTAACCAAATCCCTTCCGTTTATTTTGTATTTTTGTTTACATTCTTAAAAGTTAATATATTCTTGCTCTTGTCAATCCTTAGGACTAGACCTATCAATACATTAATTCCATCTTATACATATAAATGTCATGTGGCAACATGAGCAAGTTGATGGGGATCACAAGGGAAAACCATGATGTGGTTTAGTGCATCCCCTTTGAGCCATGCTTCTTGGGCTGGTGACTAAGCCATCTCTCTCTCTCTCTCTCAAACACACACACACTATAATGATCTAATTTACGTAGACTCCCCTTGGTCTTTATTTAAAGCAGCAACATATAACAGTGACTCCATAAGACCAAAAGCCCTTGCAGACGTTGATTGTCCTGCTATGACTCTATGAGGTATAGTTGGCGAAAGAAACAATAGAGTTGAAATTAAAACCTCTCAGATTAATTCCAACATGTCGACATACTTCTTTATGTAGTTTGATTGCAACTTTATATTTAGCAAAAAAAATAAGGAATTAATTTCGTCATCACAGATTGGGCATCTAGAAGATTAATGTTGATTCCTCTATAAAATAGATTCGTACATGTTACAAGCCTTAGTTCCAAATTCTCGACAATGAAATGTTGACTTTAAATGGGAGAATTTTATTCCATTTTAAGAGCACACAGTATGATAATCGCGATTATGGATGGTTGTGGGATTTTTTTGCTGACGTGACATCCAGAATGATGATCGTGAGTTTTTTTGTGGTATGATAATGATGATTATTATTTTATTTTTTTTAAACATTATATTAAATTTAAAAACATTATATTAAATTAAAAACTAAATAAATATATTTTAAAATAAAAACTAAATAAATATATCTAAAAATAAACACTAATATTAGAAAAAATTGAAAATAAAACAAAAATATAAATACCAAAACTTTTGGATAAAATATGTAAATACAAAAAAGAAAAAGTTAAAAATATAAAATCATATCATCTTCTTCCAAAAACTTGCAAAAGAGAAAAAAATATTAGCTTAAAATCGTTTTGTTGAAAATCAGTTTAAAGATCAACGATATAATAACGAGGTGACAACGACACCATACCCCATGCTCTAACAGGATCTTTAAGTATATTTATCACTAGAAAATAAAAAAAAAAAAAATCATATCCCATTCATTAACCGATGTGATAATGATTGAGCATTTAACTAAACCACATTTAAAATTATTTGTATAATTATGTAACTTAGTTATGGTTAGAGCATATTCAATGTGTTGAATAAAAGGATGTAATAGAACAAGGACCAATCAAAAAAACACATATGGCAGAAGAGAGTAGTATGCGTTCAACATATGCTAAGCGTTTAAAGTTTAAACCACCAAAATTGTTGGCCATATACCCATATTATATTCATTCTACATTCTAATAATACTAAATCTTGGGTCTCACCTTTAATTCTAGTCAAAATTCATATATTTTCATATATTTTTATTTATTTTTCTCTTATATTATAAAAGTGATATGTCAATCTGTTGCACCTAGGGGATGCAATACATAGTAGATGCCCTTAGCATATTTTCTAACTACATAATTTCACCCATGTATTAGCGTCCTAGCAGGTAGCTAGACGAGAAAAGATTACGTTATAGATGTGCAATGAATAAGATTTGACCTTCTACTCAATTGAGTTTAACTTTTGCCTATCTACGAGAGATCCGCGTAAAAGAAAAGAGTTTTACTACTCATTCTAACATGTTTATAAAATATATTTGCTGCCAAACTTATAAGTACACGGATTATATGCACATACATGCGTATATTAATAGCTTGCATACATATATTTTCATCAGTTTATCATGCTTGTAAATTTTGTGCAACCTCATAAGAAATATCCTGTTTAAAACAAGAAGAGGATGAGGATTAAGTTCAATGTGTCATAAGGTTGTGGACTGGCCATGGTCGACTTAGGAGGGACCCTAACGTTCATGGCTACCATTATGCTAGGGCCATATGAGGGTACCAACTGTACGATCAAGAAAGTGATGGGTTCATACTATAAATGTATGTTAATTCAGGCAACACTTATTTAACCAAGGTTACAGATAACTTAAGGCGTGACGTGACGTGACGGCATGAGTAAGGCTCAAACTTTGCAAGAAATAACGAGACATGGCGTTTTTCAAAACATGAAAATACGACAAAATGTTTTAATATATATATATATATATATATATATATATATATATATATATATATTCTGTTGGGATTAAAACTGTTGGTTAAATAGTTTTAGTTTCATTAATACTGCTTCATTAATGTTGCTGGATTAATAATGTGTTCATTAATACTGCATGAAAACAGTTACTACGTTTGAAGACATAAAGCTCATTATACTGTTGGTTACTACTGAAGATGCTCATTACTCCGGCCCGATATGTGTTTCTACTGCTTGAAGATAATTATGGAATTATCTTATTCCGCAAGTTTAGCAATTATAATTAGAATAGAACTGTAATTGTTTTAGATGTTTTTTTTATTGTAGATAGGGTTAGCCTCAAGGTCTATATATATAGATCTTTGTAGAAAGAGAAACACGTGTATTGATTCAATATTATTATCAATATATTGAGACTTAATATTCGACAAACATTATTGTTATTCATTGTTCATTGATATTCATATATACAATATTTGTTTAATCGTTAAACTTGTACTATCAAGGTGTTCATCCGTTGCTGAACTTCCTTGATAATCAAGATCTTACTTTGAACATACTTTGGGTTTATATAACCTAAACGATCCTGACATTTTCACTATTATTAAGTTATATAAATATCAATAAATTATCAAAAAAGTCTTTTTTTTAACATTTAAGTATATATATATTCTAAGATATAATCATAAAAATTTACAATCAAATGATTTCATAGTCACTTTAACTATTTTTGAACTTTTTTTTTTCTAAAATTTTCATAACGCGTTAAGCCAAACCATGGCGCGCCATAGCCACGTTTTTTTGCCGCCACGCCTAAAAAGGACGTCTTGCATGTTCTCGTAATTTCTCGTCTTGACGTCGCCATGGCTGGTTATTTAGAACCTTTTGTTTAACTACTTCATATGTTTCAAAATAAGTACTAAAAGATAACATTATACAATTCAAAGAAAAATATAATAAACTAGTAAAGTAATTATATATACTTACAAATTTATAGGTGGAAACTCATTTTAAAAGAAATAAAAAATAATAAGATTGACACCAACTTTTAATCGCAAGGAGTTCTATTTCAGGAAATATGTATATAATATGCATACGGAAAATGATTGATGCGAAAACTTATTTTTTAGAAAAACTCAAAGAAATATTAAAAACAAAATGTCAAATTACATGTGGTTATGTTCATTCATATGGAAAACATATTAAATGTTAAAATCTAGAATAAGAAAATATAGATTGAAACGTAAAATATAAATGTAAATTTATGTTTATTTTTCGATTTGTATAAATGTGAATGTTTTTTCACAACAGGTGAGAATTCATCTATGAATTGGAAAAGTTATGATCGATCGTTTACGTATAAATTTTTCGTCTTTCTTTTACCTAATTTTTAATCCATGATATTATTTGCATGTGAATTTTCATTAATCATAGATGATTTGATTACAAATTTTTTATAGTTCTCATAGTTATTTTAAAAAAAATAAGTTATTACATGAATCTCCTTCCCTGTTGCATTTTTTACTCTCTTTATAGGTACTTCTAAAAATTAAGAAATACTTTATAAAAATAGATAATAACCAATCGAATGACTATGATAGAAGGTTCCCTCTTGAAGGTAAAAAAGGAACTCCTTATGAAAAGAAATTAAACGAAAAAAAAAAAAATATCTACTAATAAAACTGGCAAGAATTTCGCTACATCAAAAAAAATACCGAAACTAAAATGGTAAGTCATCCCTTAAAGGATATACAACACCAAAACACATTTCACACACCTACAACACAAAAAGTAAAATGACAAGGGGTTAATGTACTCCATGGTCACTCTACTATTCCAAATAATCTGGTTGAGTCATTGAACAAAAATAAAATATAACACTTTCATTCTACTATCAAAAAACTTTAAAACCACCACTTTCTGTTTGAAAACGGGTTAAGTTCATCACGTGGGTCCATTTCAACCGGCTAGGAGGAGGTCACCTTCACACAAACACCAAAATCATTTTCCATGTCATTATTATATTTTCACCCTAATTCCACATCACTATTCCATCTCAACACTCTCTTAACTAACAAATCACAACCATTTTTTTCGGCTAACAACAACCCATTTTTCTTCGACAACACAAGTCAACAAATCAAATACATCAATCATATCAATTAATTTATTTCACCTAATAAATTATATATAAGCATCCGAACACTGCTTCCCTAAATTGGGGAATAATCAAGGTGCATCTAATAACCATCCCTAATTTCTCATAGCTAAAAAGTGACATTTGATTCAGCGATTGCAGAAAAGATTAAACACTTCATATATAATCCAAAATTTAACGAAAACACTAATTCATTACTGCAAAATACACAATTCAAAAATCAAAAACTACAGAAAATTAATCAGATCTAGGTTAATAAACTCAATTCAATTGAAATATAATCGAAATTAAAATAGAATTGGTGAATTTTTTTTACCTGACGAAAACGCCATTGATGAATAAGAAATGTGATTCAGTTCCTTTTTTTTATTGATTTGAAGATTGAATTTTCTTGTTTGTGTAGTCTTTATGTTTCTCGAATAACGGATTAATTCTACTAACCAAATCCATCAACACAATATCAAAAATAGCAAGAACTTCCAACGGATACCTCACCATTTTTGTATACAAGTCATTATCATTCTCCGACCACCACCGCAACTGTCTTCTCCAGAAACTGTGACACAACAAATCAAGCATCTTTCTCCCTTTGCCCTACATTTACAACGGTTAATGGACGAAAATCGCCTCGTGGCAGCACATCGTCACCGGATAAGCCGGTCCGCAATCAACTAATTTGGCTAAACTCATTCCATGATAACCTGTCCAGATGCTTCCACATCATTTAGCAACATCAGCAGTGAATTGTTATTGGTGTATCTATAAGAGATTGAATAGTTTTCCCATTGAAATTAGTTTAGATCTAAAATTTGTAAACACTTTAAATCGGGTTTTCCTTCTCGAAATCATGTTTGATTATTGAATCGGTTGAAGTATATGAGATTGAAATTTGTTTAGATCTTAACGGTGTCAGAGTAGTTGAATGAGAAAGTGAGATCAGAGAGAGACTTGAAACCATTGTTGAAGCCTTGAAGGGATATTAAATAATTATAAAAGACACGTAGATTGCCACGTAATAATTATAAAACACGTTGGTTGCCACATAGATTGTTTAGCCATGTCATCCGGTAATATTAACTGAAAACCTGCTATAACCAAGAAAGTGATGGTTTTAAAGTTTTTTTGATAGTAGAATGAAAGTGTTATATTTTATTTTAGTTCAATGACCCAATCGGATTATTTGGAATAGTAGAGTGACCCTTGAGTGCATTAACCCAATGACAAGGCACCAAAAATAACAAACTTTAAAAACAACTCAAAGAGATGCTAAATTGTTAGAATTACGGAGGTGTTTTAGGGATTACTATATAAAATATTTCTGAACCGTGTGAAAATACTTTTAGATAGATGTAAGTATGCCTCAGGTTCACGCAATCAACAATCAGATAATGCGGAAATTCACTTTAATTCCAAGCCACAAGATTTAGAGCAATACAATGAAAATGGTGAGTGAAATATGCAATTGAGAATTAAATCGAATTCGAATATAACCGCAAAACAAAATTGTAGTATATAATGGTTAAAAGTAGTTTTTGGTAGTTTTGAGTCATATCCGACATGTTGGAAGGAAAAAACATTTAATTGAATAAACATTCTAATTAGCTTAGTATAGTGGGACCCCGTCGGCCCTTGCACCCCGTAGGAGTGCTGCCCCTGGAACCCCGCAAGGGGACGCAACCCCCTTGACCCCTGCTATTTATTATTAATGGGAAGTGATTTGTCCACAACAACATTAGCCATACACAACAAATTTTATATGGTCACACTAATTTACCCTTACTTTAATTTTTATATTTAACCCTTTATATATTGCGAAAAATTTATTTAAAACTCACACTTTTTTAAGTTATCACTGCAATCATATCTCTTACATTCTTAAAACAAATTATGATATAACAGTGACCATATATGAATAATAAACATCAAAATCGTTGAAGAGTTTTTCCAGTGTATGCTTTAATCGGGTTGGAACCGATTACAAAAACCGGCTTGAAACCGGTTTATACCATCTAGCCGTTAGAAAATTCATATGACCGTTAATATGACCGTTGGAGAGGCTTTTTTGACCGTTTTTTTGCATTTTTTCTACCATTTTGCCATTCCAAATTTACTATAAATATGTAGGTAAAGTCCCGATGCACTTTTGTAACAGTTACGTTTTTTTTTATTAAATATTTCAAACCGGTTTTTGGAACCGAACCGGTTTGGACCCGGTATGAACGTCGTGTGAAAACAGATTCAGCCTACGATTGTAAATATGACACTTCAATCATTTTATCGTCTTTAAAATTTATTGAATTCTTTTATTGTTAGTGTCTCCATAAGTGAAATCGATGTTGTACGAGATGATTTTGAGACAAAGAGAAGGTCGTGTAAAGACAGATTCAACCTACGATTCTGTGAAATTTTTAATATAAGTGGTTTGTTGGCTTGGAGAAGGAAGATGAATGAATATTAGGGTAAAATATTGATAAAATTGTGGTGATTTGTGGAAAACGTAAAATTAGGGGGTCAAATAATAACATATTGATAAAAGTTATCTAAGGATAAAAATATTTTAAGGACAAAAAAGTCAAATAATATAATATTGTTGTGAATGGCAAAATATTATTGTGAACAAATCACATCCCATTATTAATATTGAACTAGCTCAATCGAGTGTGTACTTCGTACCTCCAAACTCTAAATTAAGTCTAACTCAATAACCTATCGGTTTCTAGTATATCCAATCGCATAAAATGGTTGATGACACTAAAATCACCAACATAACTATATCTCTTAAACACCCGTAAATATAGCAATATCTTAATCAGGTTCAAGATCGTCTTTACCTAAATACTTCAAGTACTCTATAGATATATTCATCAATAGGAACTCGATGATGGTGCAATCGTTTTAGTTTCATATCCTTTCCATGAATATAGCGATGAGAGCGGAATTTTTTTCTTCGATTTGAGGTAAATCCTAGAACTCAATATGATTGACTCTTGACTAACTTCAATATTATTTTTTTTCTAAACAACACAGCAAAAAGAGACGGTTGACAAACTTATTAAAATGTGATTAACAAAGTTGGGTTATAAATCCAATTAGCCCAGCTCACATTAAACTTACAGGATCTACCATTAAGCCAAAAAATAAAAAAGTTTCACTTCATCTCCAAAGAAATTTTCACTCGGTTTCTTGGACTTGAAAAAAGCATCGTTTCTAACTTTCCACAATAGCCACATTGCCGGTTCTCGCGATCTAACTAGCGATATCTCCTACAACAACCTCTTTTCTTTAAAAACGTGAACCACTGACAAGAAAAGGATGGTCGTTGGGATCGTTTTACCTCCTCCATTAACCACCGATATACATCCAATTCTTATTCTTAAAAGGCAAAATTTTAAGCAATTCACACGTTGTTTAGTTATATGTTAATGAAACGACTTCTAGCAATACGGAAACTCTTTGACATCGATAAATAGGTAAGATTTATTATTTTGTATCGAGTGTGTGATTGTTGACCCGAACAAATGTAGAAATATTTTATCTCCTATGTTTTTTAGATTTTTGAAAAGTAGTTATGAATTTAGAAATTCAAATTGCCAGCACTCCATATTGAATTGTCGTTAAATAGCTACTTTTTGTCAAAAGGAAAGTCAATGCACTCCATACTGAAATATGATGGGTGAATTTCATTTATTGAGTTTATTGCGCAAAACAAACATGTATTAAAATATGCGACCGATTAAGCATAACAACATTATAGAACAAAATAAAATACTTTCTAAGCTACCAGAAAGTTTAAAAAGAAAATGTTATAATCTTTTTGAAATATATGATTTTTCAACCAGTATCTTTGCTGGTGTACGTTTAGAAAATGATTTAAGAACAATTATATGCATGATTAGAAAATAATTTTTTACAAGATTAGTCTTTGAGGTGTGGCTTGGATGGTAAGACTTGTGTCTTCTTAATGGAAGGTCTCAGATTCGAACCCCAACTTTATTTTCTGGATACTAAATGCTCTCCGCAAAACCTCAGTTGACCTTTGTCACGAGTACTTTGAGAGAAACGGGTCACGGGTTCGGGGTAATCTGATCTTACTCATTGGTCAAAGACACTAAGACAGGGGTAGTCTTCGGACTATATTGTCTGATTATGATAGGTAATAACGATGTCAGTTGATATCAAAGATATCCTTGGATTTGAGAATTGGACGGAGATTTTTCTTTTAAGAGAAAATACCATAATTTAATTTCATGATTTGTATGTAAAAAGGAATTTTGCATTCCATTTTTGAAAAAAGGGGACCATATCATAAAGTTGGTGTACGACTTTTGGGGCATAAGACAAATAATAATTATCCTCCTGATGTTGTCATCTTCTACTCGTTATCTAACGAAAGCCTATTATATTTTTAAAATAATTTTTAAAATTACATGCAATTTGTTGTATATTGGGGATTTCGATTTTGAAAATTAAGAGTCGTGATTTCATTTTCAGATCAAAGTATTTTGATGGAACTATCGAAATCTTTAATCGGATAAAACTCAGTGTATATTGAACAATGAATCTGTAAATGTTTTGTGTAGAAGATGAATTCAATAACGTACCAGTACTTTATTAACCAACAAAGAAGTTTTAAAAAACGTTTTAAAACTGCCCACATGATGTTTTAAAACTGTAACCCTAACTTCCAAACGGGTCAAACTCGACCCCAGCCAGGGGCTCTGCCCGTTGGACCCCGCTATCGGGGGCGCTGCCCCCGAACCTCCGTCGTTTAGGGCTTTGCCCCTAAATAATCAAGATAAGTTCGAATAAGTGTGCACTCCACACTTTCCCAAACTTATTCGATATTTATCAAGATTAAATTAGTTAAAACAAATTAATCTCATTACACTTAAATCATACTGGTGACATAAATCACCAACACAATTAATATGTGTAAAGTTCGATATATTTTGGTTCAATTTATTTTTCATTTGCTAACAGAGTTAAACTATTTAAGGAACAATGGGTTTATAGTATGGTGATTGATGGTACGTGGGTGACCATCGACATAGAGCTCATAAATTCGAATACCTGGAAAAAAAAATAGATATAAATATATGATGTAATATAATATATACTTGTCATATGAAAATAAATAAATAAATAAAAACTACTACTAAAGGTATTCTTATAAAAGTTGAAAAAAGAGCCATACGTTTTGCCATACAATTAGATAAAGAGAATAGATCCAAAAATGTTAAGTTTAACAAAATTTAACCTACACAATAGTATAAAAATATAAAAAATTTCTAATGATACAAAAGGAAAAAAAAAAAAAAAAAAAAAAAAAAAATTCAAAACTGAATTTATCATGATAATAATTGAAGGAGTTTACATTTTTAACATAGAATATACATATGTTTTTTCTAATATATATAACTCATAGTTATTAATGGAAAAAGTATTACTACAAACTAATCTTTAAGATTCATATTGAAATGACATCTACTATCATAAACCTTTCAAAAAAAATTTATAATTAACATTTCATATAAAATCGTTAAGTTATAAACTTTTTTATTTTATAACGTCATATCCACTATTAATAAAACTTAAAAGTTCATAAATTATATATACATTAAATTATAAAGAAGTTCATAAACTTAAACCTTTTTTATTTCGTGTCATTAACTACAAACCTCACTAAGCATGTTTAAAAAATAAAGCTCTTTATTTTAATTTTATAAAGCTTTCATTAAAGATGCTTTAAACATTTAACATTTTGAACAAGGTTTCAATAACTTGCTTTTCATCAGTCTATGCATGCATGCAAGTAGGAGTAATTTGAATTGACTTGATGGAGACAAGTGCTAATATGCGATGACTATGTGTATGTACAAACAAAGAAAATTTGTATTTCTTGCAAATTGGACCCCATTCCATGCCTTTCAATGTTGCTTCCTATATTAATGTTTTCATTATATCCAATATAACAAAATAATATATAATAACTAATGTAAACAACTTATGTTACTACCACTACTTGTGTTATACGCCACAACAAGAAGACCCATCAACAAATTATACAACTAACATGACTAAAGTAAACCATATACTAGGGCAGGTGGCCGGGTGGTCTCTACCTTAATATAGATTTTCATCGCGCAGCACATTCCGAATGTGGTTGGACACGACCTATATACACATTTTGTGCAAGTCGTTATCCTAGAATCTATATATTGAATCCAATAGATTACATGAATGAAAATCGATCTAACCTATAGATATGTGATATAACGAGTATTATACGACACAAAAAAATCACACAATATTAAATAAAGCTTTTCACCGATTATATTGATGATAAGAATGCAACATACAAATCATATTTGAACTCTCTCGATCAATTATAAACTTACAAAAATACAAGTGTGAAGTTCAAATCAAAAAACCTAAAACCATATTTATACCCAATACCAGTACCATGCGACTCTCCTGAAGTGTCGTATGAACCGACCTTGGAGTGAGGCACACTTTTCACATGTCCAAAAATCAGAACAAAAATTTCTAAACAAGCTATTTGACATTATATATATCCACCAACATTTTGTTCTCCTTTTCTATATAATCTAGATATCAAAGATGTGAACTATGACTTACCTATTTTGTTGAAGATCAAAGATCTATAGATGTCTAAAGTCTAACGTAACGACAATTGTATCTTTTACATATAAAAATACAAGTAGCACGTTCAATGATATTAATCAAGTTAAAATAGTTTTTGACTCATTCGTGCAAAGAATAGCCGTGTATGGGGTCTAGCGTGACAATAATGAAGGTATAGTGTGGGTCAAATATCCACACCATGAACCAAGTTGACATATAGAAATTGTCACATTGGAAGATTCCGAAAGAACTTAAAGCGGAAAAATCAAAGAGAAACAGCTAGCTTGTTTAATCCAAAACCATTAAACTTAACAGAAACAAACACATCATCTACATGTATACTTGGTAGTTCGTAGCTTTATATCAAGCCACTTGGTGTAATATGCCACTTGCCACTTGGTGTATAAAGAAACTAACAAGATGCTGTTATCTGACCCTTCTATCATTATACTAATAAGTTAGGTTTGGTTGAATGGACCATAGAAACACAAGGACGTACTACAAGTCTACAACACCCAAACCCTTGTGTTTGTTAGTTTTGTGGGGGTACTAGTTTTTTAGTAGATAAGATGTGTTAAGCTTCCAAAGGGATAATAACTTTGAGATATGATTCTCTTGGTTGGCTTTTGCACAAGCTCATCATATGTTTAATATAACCTATATATGTTTAAAATATCTTTTTGAACGAAAATAAGAATATTTATGTATGTCGATACTATTTTCGCGTAGAAGTGCCTGACAAGAGTTTGAAGGCGAAACCGCCAAAACAAATAATTGCAGTAGATGATTGCAATTTTATTAAACTGTTGTCTACTTTTAAAATGACGAGATATGTCCTAATAAAATTGTCTACTTTTAAACTCTGTCAATCAAAAAACGTTGTTGGTTGGACACTATAAATGGATGCAATTTCATTAAACTGTCGTCCAGGAACAATAATTTTAGATCGATGAGAGCATATGATATAGTAGATATTGTGGTATCTCATAACAATCAAAAGTTATGGAGCTTGATCTCACTCTTATAATGTTTAACAAATGAAGGATTTATAGTTCTCGGCCAAACCTTATGCTACTATACAAAAGTTTACTTACCTAAAGATATACCGTATAAGTTAAGACTTGAAATCATAATGTCCCAATACATATAGTATATATCACAATACAATATATGATAAAGTATCTCTAGTGAATATTGAATGTTCTTGGTATTTGCAATTTGTGAGGGCCGTTTTGGCTATATATGGCTATATAGGAAATTCATGATTAATAATAATAATAATAATAATAATAATAATAATAAGATAAATAACTTATTTTATTTCGGAACCTTCATACATAATTGGTTACTATCTCTGGATTCCAAACAAAAGAGAAAAATAACAAGGAATATATAGAATTTGATTAGTTTGTATTCAGATTATACGATTCAAATAGTCAAGTCGAGAAAGAGATGGTTGAATCAAAATAATTTTCTTTTAAATTATGTTGTTGTCGGAAGGCAATACGAATGTTCTTTCATGTTTCATCAACACGCTAAATTTAAATGAAACTTTTCAGGTATGAAAAAAACAAAATTGTTTTGATTCGATCTGTAGTCTTATATAAAAAAAAAAGGAATATGGAATTTAGGAAGACTTTTCCATGTTCTCTTACAAGGAAAGTGATAATCTACAATTTCGAGTTTCAGTTATAACTTTTATTGCGTTGCGACCAATTTGTGAAATTTGTAACACAAGTATTCAGTTAGTTCGGAATTATTTAGTGTTGAATTAGGACAAGACAAAAAAAAATATAAAAAAATAACGAAAAGGCTTATGCTTCGTTTGTTGATATAAGGACAAATGGTTTGATTAGAGATTTCCTAAGAATCGACTTAGCGAAACCATCTATTTCTTATACCTGAAAAAGAAACGATATGACGTGTGCAGGAATGATCTCTAAGAATGGATCTGATTGTGCTTATAAAGTTGTCCGAAGATTAATATGTCATATACTTAAAAACATTCAATTGTACCTTATAGAGTCAAATTTTTTGTCATAGTGGTATTTACACCACCTCCATTTGTTGAACACATATTTAGTACAATATAATTTGTATAACACGATCAATGGGCTTTGCCAGTGATGTGTTATGCCTACATGGCATAAAGGGACTCTCCCAAAGACCGGTTATGCCTACATGGCATCTCCACCTCTTATTTTTTACAAAATTTTCCAATTGTACATGCACACGTATAAGAGGTCTTTCCCAATGACAGGTTATGACCAATGTAAACGTTATCTTCGTTTGTTCACCGTTACATACACGTATAGCGTGCAATCGTGCATAACCGGTCATTCTCAACGACGGGTTTTGCATGTCCTGTTTTTTCTTGGAGGGTTTAGGAGGATCTTTGGAATGTTTTTAAGGTTTTTAAGCATAAGTTTGTTATAATTTTTTTTGATATTTAGTTAAAAAAAATTGTTTAATTGTTAAAGTATATAATATAAAGTTCTAGTTTAGGGCATAGGTTCCAAGTTTAAGAGTGTTTGTGTATAACTAGAGGTGAAAGTTAGAAACCGGTTTTTTTCGAAACCGGTTAACACCGGTTAAAGATTTGTTTGGAAATTGGTTTTTTCCGGTTATTTAACCGGTTAAAATCGATTTTTTTAAAAGTTACCGTTAAGATTCGTTTGTTTGAGTTTTTTGAGCTTCTTCTTCAACCGATGCACTGGAGGAAAAAGACCTGGACAAAAAAGGGCCACCGTGGACCGCCGTTAGAAGAGCAGATCTCAAAATCGCCGACGACATTTTTTTTTCTCAGACAAATGAAAGTTTCTCATTAGGAATATTTTCATTTCTTTAATAAATGGTGGGGGATAGGCCCAATACCTAAAAGGCCCAACAAAACAGTCCAAAATCAAGATATGTTATGGTTTTTGTTTTACGGTTTTTGGAAACAACAATCACATTAAACATAATATTTGTGACTTAACTATAATTTTGGAACTATGGTTAATAATTATCGAACTAGAAGAAATCGAAATGGGGATTTCACCTACAACTACCGAAGTAGATGAAAGGTAAATTTGAAGAATTTGAAAGTGAATTCGAAATGGGGATTTCACTTTAAATTTAGAATCCGAAAAAGCCCAAAAAAAGAAAAACCGATTAAAAAACCGGTTCAAAACCGAAAAACCCGTTTTCGAACATTTTAAACCGAAAAAAAAAATCGATTTAAAAAAGATGGTTTAACCGAAACCGATTTTCTTTAAAACCGGTTTTTTTTTACGGGTTTTTTTTAACCGAAAACCGATTAAAACCGGTTTGTTGCACCTATATGTATAACTATTTATGAATAGGGTAATAAGTTTTAGGCTATATGTTAGTGTATTTTCTGGATCCACAATTGATAATGATAGTTCATAATTCACCTAGTGGGGTAATTACTTTAAATTTTACTACTCATATTAGTTATCTTTAATATATAATAAAAGAGGGGCCTTAAATGCCACATGGCGAAGTAAGGTCCCTTGGATGAGTTAGATACTTTGATTTCAACCGTTAGATGAAATTGATGACATCATCAAATATTTTTTCATTTTACACCCTCTTACAATTCATAATTGTATTCTCTCTTCAGTTTCACCATTATTACAATAAAAAACATATGTCTCTTATCGGACTATGATTTACATTATTATTATTATTTTAAAATCCTTTAATACAAAATATTAATGTATGTGTATAAACATAAATGTATATATGTTATTATAACTATAAACAACATGTGTATAAACATGAATGTATATTTGTTATTATACGTGTAATATTTTATTCTCATAATAATTTAAAAGAACGTGTTCATAAACATAAAATTTACGATTCAATTTATATTTATATTTACCGCGCTATCGCGGGGCAATAATCTAGTTCTATATATAACAAGTTTATATGTTTTTCATATAAATATAGTTTTTATTTTGTTGTTATTTATTTATATTAGATGAAACAACATAATCCGTAAAAACATAAACAACTTTACTTATTTAAAAGCTCAAAATATTTAATTATAATTATATGATAGTTTTAATAATGATAATAACTTATAAAAAATTACTATGAATTTTCATATAAAAAAACATATATATAAAAAAAATTAAATGAGTTTTTTTTTAATTTATAAATATGGTAGATGCTTATTAAACTGATAACCTGTCATGGGAAAAAGCCCTTTATGGTTACTACCATACACGTGCCCATTACAACTTAACGGTGAAACAAACGTTCAAAATTATATAACCCGTCGTTGGAAAACACCATTTATAGGTGACAGCCATGTATGCATAACCCGTCGTTGAGAAAGTCCCCTTATCCTATATGGCATAACCCATCATTGGCAAGATCCCCTTATCGTGTTTTACAAATTGTATTGTACTAAATACATGTTCAACAAATGGAGTTGGTGTAAATACCACTCTGACAAAAAACTTTTATAGAGTCCTCCCGCCTTAAATGCTATTCTTGTAAAGCATAATATATATATCGCCCACGGGTTAGTTATTTCGCAAATATAAATATCACAATAAAATGCCTAAAATAACAATTACATGCCAATTTATATGATCAGATCGGTCCCTTGAGTAGTCAATTGTAACATTGAGTTGTTAACGACCTAATGATTTTCAGCTTTGTTCTATGATCAGTGACTTTAGACATTACAGACTTCTTCGTCTAAAGGTCTACACTCACATCTTAATTAAAAAAAGCGTATTAGTAGTAGAACTAATTTGGTAGCGGTAAAACAATCTCTATGTATTTCCATCTCTAATAACTTAGTCATATCGTTCAATAGGAGTTCTATCGCGAGACGTGAACTGACCCAAATCTTCCAATACATGTGATATCGACTTAATTTTAGTGAAATATGAATACAAATATGAAATATCTTTTTTTGTGATACATAAGGTCCTTCACTCCTTTGTTAGGTTTAACATTGTAGGTAAATTATTCGAAACTTGCATTCGTCTTTACTCGTCGACATTTTCATTTCTCATTTTTTTTTTCTTTTTTTTAACCTAATTTATATTGGTGAAACTTGGATGAATTAAACTACCCTTTTATCTTTTACTAATTACTCCTTAAATTTAGATCCCCAATAAATGTTTTTATAAAGAATAAGTAGGAGAAAATAAGCACTAAGCCCAAAAATCACCCCTTATTCTTAGTTTTGTACTCAATAAAAATGTCACTTTGAATAAACTCTTTAATTTATTTTTTAGTATCTAACTTTAAAATTTTTATCTATTTATCGGGTTTAACTGTGTTACTTTATTTACAATCATTTGTTGTTATAATAAACTTTTTTTTAGAAATGTTTTTACCCTCGACTTTTTAATCGACTATTTGTCAATCTCTAAACTTACGACAAATAATCTTTAAATCCTAAACTTTTGTTAATTTGATGTCTTAACCACTCGTTCATTCGATTCCGTGTTTCATTACTTGATTATCCTTCATTCGGTCATTCCCCAATACAGCCTATCAAATATAATAAAATGTATAAAAGGAACATGTTGATCAATCAAGAGATAAATTATATGTTTTGAACTACAAATGTAAGGGTCAGTATATCTATATGGATGATTTCACAATCAGCGGTTTCAAATCTACATTCATCAAATGCCGAAAATTGAACAAATAATACATGAGTGGCATTTGGCAAATTGCCTATATGTAAAATAAATAATACCGTATAAAGATAGATAATACATTGCATTCTATTGACAAGTTGGTTTATCACGTCTACTTTTGTACCAACAAATTCACGCACTCTGCACCGTCTTCTTTAACTAAAGTGTGCTATCGGAACTCAATAAAGTTAATTTCAATTGTAACTTGGTATGAACCCTTTGGCATGTTGGCTCTCCATTTCGAGAGCCATTAAGGATTTTTGTCGCTGATATTTGTTCCTCTTTGCTGCAAGCGCTGAAAACAGATCACAAATGAGAGGTTAGTGTTTGTTTCGTTTGTGATGTAAAATAAAGTAATAGGTATAGTACTTACACATTAACTCCTGAGGTAGACCAAAATCATAATCATTTCGCCGTCTTCTTATACAAATAAATACTATCACCGACACAAATAAAAAGACGACACCGCATGATACTCCAACTGCTATTTTACCACCATTTGATAAGCCACCGTTTTTCCAGAACATGGGACAGTCTGGCAGAGATGGTACACCACACAACCCTTTGTTACCGGAAAGGCTGCAAATTGATTACCCATAGGTTTTAGATAAAATAAATTGAGACTAAATTCTTAATCGAACAACTAAAAGAAACTGGAGATATACAAATTCAGCCGCAAGTGACTACACGTGTTATCATTGTAGTAACTACTTTCGCATACATAGAGAAGTGCCTAACTTAACATAGATCAATAATCAGTATAAGCATTACTAAACCATATCCCACAATCCTTAAATTACCTATCTTAATTATAGATATACGATCATTACCAATTTTGATAATGAAATATTCGCATTACTTCTTTTACTAATTACCATAATAACGTGAGTGAGTGTTAATCCTACTCGAAAGGATCGCACTGCTAGACATAGGGCACAGAATGATCTAACTATTTTAGTACAAGTTTTAGTCTCGTTTACAGGAATTACATGAAATGGGGATTTTTGACAATCATGTGTTATTTTAGGCAATGATTTCCGATCATTTAGGGTATTTTAGTCATTTCACTTGGTCCAGGACCACCGTCATTACGTTTTGGAGAATACAAGTAGGTTTGGCCTAATTTTTAAGACTTGGGGATTATATGTGAAATGTACCCATATACGGGGCCATTTGCATAATATACTCTAACTTTTCGCTCAAAGCATGAGTTGATGGAACAATAGTTTATACAAGTATAAAGACCAAGGAATAGTCATGGGGATGGGAATTCTTCTCATTAATTGATGCATGGGCATCGGGTAAAGCTTAATACGCAAAAGGGAAATATAATCAAATAAATGGAAGATCAAATCTTTAAAGGTGAAACACATTCATTATCTAAACCATTATTGGGGGTCATGCAAAAGATTCTTTTGCATTAACATTAACTCGGAAGACTTATCAAGAATAAGAACATGTGAGAACGGAATTGGATCAACTTGACCGACGAAAAGCAGAACACTTAGGTGAATCAACTCGAAAATGAAATTAGAAGAAATCTGCAAATTTGAAAGTTTTTGAGATACTTTTCCCCCATAAGATGAAAAATGAGTTACCTTTTATACTAACCAAAATATAATTATTCTACTATGGTTGTCAGGAGAGGAGTATATGACTAGGTATGAGTGGAGGAATGTATCACATAGTCAATGATCCCGAGGCTCAAAAACCGAGAAGATATGGAGCCTGTGGTCACGTCAGTTTTACACTTTGGATGACTTTCGACCCTTTAGAGATGAAACATTTTACAGCCAATAATATATCCAAGCCCCACCTACTTTTGAAAAAAACGCTAAAAAGCCGAAGACTACACCAGGTCATGTTTCTAACTAAATAGTTGAAAACCTCAACCGCGGAATATGATTAAGAAAATCACGAGTATAAATGTCTAACGTTACCATGGTTTTAAAGTAATTAAATATATACTTCAAAAAGAAGTGATTTATGACATACTCAATAGCTCCGCCATGAACACCAACTGAGTAAAGCTCTTCTGGCACTTCTCCCTCTAGTTTGTTATCATTCAAGAGCCTGAAAAGCGAATAAATGAAAAAGCATAAATAGATCTGTACTATATTTGGAGTAAGCGTGTAAGCTAAACCTACTATACAACAACAGACAAGGAAAGGAAAAGCATAGTAGTTCTAAAAAGATGTTCAAAGCTACAAAAACTAAACGTGGATAAGGGGTAGCTTACACAAGTTGTAGATTTGAAGAAGTTAAACTCTCTGGAATGGACCCAGAAATCTGATTGTTCGACAAATCCCTGCATTATATGTTAATAATAATGAGAGATAATACCACAGATATTACAATGTAAAAATGACATAACCATGCAGCAATGTAAATATTGAGAACTTGCGTGAGAGTAAGTTAGAACTAATCAACTTATGTAACAAAAATTATTTTAAAAACTGTTTAGCATTATATCGAAAGTATTAGAATAACTGTTAGTATTATAAGTTTTCACTTAACTGTATCTTCTATATGATAACTATTAGTTATCATACATGTTGTAATCCTCTAAACTAATTTTTGGATGATCGAACAAATACTTTAGAACTTCACAAAACATTTACCCGATATGAGATGTCTTAGGTTATCTTGATAGCAACACTAATATTAAAGCCTTTTTTTTATAAACATGATGGTAATTGAACAACAGTGAACGTCTCATTTTTTAGCGGCACACAAATTGATAATCCACAAGGTTACTTAATAAATTATTAAATACGGTTCCATAAGGAAGCTGAAATGGATCATGAATTTTCTTAATTAAAGCTAAAAAGAGAACCATTAATCAGTAAATTCTTACAGTTTCTTAAGAGATATTTGCCCCAACCCTGCAGGAAGAGTACCTCCTAAAGAATTAGAACTTAAGTTCCTGCAGTAAAAAGGAAAGAAAATTATAATGGATATTATTAGAAACCTAATGAATGTGAATTGTGAAACAATCATATCCGAGACAATATATGACACAGATCTACCAAGTATGATATAAACATATATTCATCAAGAATCGATAAACTCCAAAAACATATGGCGGTGCCAATTCAAAATAGTGAACAGCTAGACAGCAGTAAACATGCTGCAGCTTAATGCTTAAAGTTTGTTTTACCTATCCAAATATACCTTGTGGGGATTATTGTTTGACGTTCAATTTGGTTTGCAAACAAAAATGATCATTTCCTTTATACAAATTTCTACCTGAAGAAACCTTGTTGCACAATGAACAATGTGTTTTCTAATTAAATCAATAAGAAGTATGCTACACCAAAAGACAAATTCTCCCTTCACAACTTAACCGAGAGTAATTAGGCAATCCTATTTCTCTACTTAAGATACCTAACAAGTTATCTCTACTTTTCTTTCATTCATTCAAGTTCAGATACAAGTCGCGCAAATAGAACACAATAACTCGGATTTCATAAAAAAAAATATTGAATTCAAACAAAGTAATAGTTAGGAATCCTAAACTCTGTTTAGATTCATCATAAAAACATGAAATTAAAATCATTACATTCTAGTTGTATTTACGAACATGAATGACACAAAAGTAGATATGATAACATATTAGGTATATTTAGAGAAATAGAAGGGTCTAAAAATGTGGAGATGCTCGTGTATCTAGATTTCAAATCAAACAACAACGTTTTTTTGTTTGGTAACTAAGATGTACACTTCTTACGTGAAAGATACTAATAATTCCTTAAAGCCACATATTACTCCGAATTGCAGCAAGACAGGGGAGATATAAGATAAAGGAAATGGCGATAATGCTACATATTAAGAATATATAGGATCCGGCGATGATACTTACAAGCTTATCAAGTTAGTTAGCAGATCAATTTTATCGCTAATGTAACCTTTCAAACCTTGACTCCCGAGATCTCTGCAATCACAACATATAACGGCCATTTAATAGTTTATCACCATTATAGCAAATGTATATCAAAACAGCTTTTGTTAATGCAAAACGCAAAAAATAGCACGTATCCACAGAAATACTTACATCTGAAAGATAGCAAGAGCAGACTCGTCCTTATTAAGATGGCAAGTAACACCCTCCCAAGCATCCCAACTAGTCGGAGCACAAGGATCACCATTCCAGCCCATTCTTTCAGGAACACGTAATGATTCCTTTAATGCTTGCATAGCAGTAACTACAAAAGAACTCGAACAACGTCATCACCACTACAATACAGCCTATATTAATCATCAACGTGTAAATGAAATATATCAGTCAATCAAGTCATACCTTGCGCAGGCACAGTCATGACATCGGCTGGAACAATAGCGTAATTCTCAAGACCACAAAGCAAAGGCGATCCAACAACAGGAACAAGCTTCACCGTCAACTTAGTATCACTCAAATTCTTAGCAACATAATGATAACTATACGCCGCAAAACCCCCAACTTCCTTAAATATATCAATCCTCGTAACATTTTCATCATTAATAACCACATCAAAAACTCGTTTCCCCTTCCCATTCACACTCACATCAATCTCTGCAAAATGAAGCCACACAAGATAATCCAATTTCGCATCAACCGGCAACTCATACTCCAAATTCCCCGTCCCCGTCAACGTAACAGCCGAATCATACAATTTCGCCGGAAAATAATTAGGACTCGTCTCCGTATTAATCACATCCCTAACAGCAGTAACAGACTTAATCCCAACCGTCCTCCCCGACCTAAAACTCGCATCCGACTGCCACGCCCTACCAAACACATCACTATCATTACTAAACCCCGGCCCCCACTGACTCGATCCACAGCTCAACCTACCGTAATTCACTAAAATCGACGAGTCATTTCCAGTCAAAACTGGATCATACGCCTTCTCATCAACCTGTATCAGCTCAACCGAGCCGATAACAGGCGGATCAGTAGCAATACTATAAAAACACACATCAGCATCACCATCAGAAGTAAAAAATATCAAATCAGAATACGCTCCGTAGCGGCTAATCTCCTCGGACCACGGCGACCGCCACGAGAACACTAAAGTACCTTCTACCGATAAATCGAAGCTCGGCGAGTTCGATTTACCGTCATAATTATCATAAACAGTAAACGTTCGTAAATAGAATCTACCGGAAGGTAAATTAGGGAAAATGTAACAGTTTTTTTTACCGGAGGAGATCGGAAAGTACCGGAGTGTTTTCTCGTGAAACGATTGGAAGAGAAGCGGTTCGGAGACTAAACCGGTTGAACCGGCGGTGAAAAACCGGTCCGATAGCCATGTAGTATTAAAACTATCAGTTGTGGTAGTTGAGCTTCCGCAATCTATGTGATACGCCGTTTCTGTTACAAGTAATTAAAGTTAGTTACAAATTGAAATAGTATATGAACACAATTATAGATATATAGATACAGATATGTGTATGTATAGTTACAAATTGAAATAGTATATGAATACAATTATAGATACAGATTTGTGTATGTATAGGTCGTTCTGTTACAATCAGTCAGAGTTAGTTATGAATATGAATACAATTATAGATATATAGATACAGATATGTGTATGTATAGGTTCTTTTTACCGAAGGGGAGGGAGGAGGAATAGGAGATGAGAGTGAGGATGAGGAGGAGGAGAGTGGTGGTAGTGGACGGAGACATGACGGTGACGGCAATGTGGGTGATGGTAGGGGTATTTTGGTCTTTTTTTATATATGGAGAGTTTAGATTTGGGGGGTAATATAATATGAAAAAAAAAGTAAACGGCGAGATTAACGGAATAAGATGGAGAAAGAATGAAGGGGACTGATGATGACGTCAGATTTTGTAATAAAAAAGTGGACTAGTTGATGTGTAAATATGCTTGATTTGGGTATAAAAGGTGGGACTTGTGGAGTGATTTGGGAGATGATTATTGAATATTGTGTTTTTTAGTTTACTTATATAATAAAAAAAAAAGTGGATTAGTTAATACGTTTTTAACTTTGTAGATTTTAAAACATAATTTAATTGTTTTCTATTATTCAAAATTTTAAAACACAGTTAAATGTCTTGCTATATTAATTCTATAAAACATAGCGTGATGACTTTCTATTTTTTGTTGTTAATGATACATTTTTGTTTTGTTATTAACCTTTTGATTTATATTTAGTTTTACTATATGAAACAAAAAAATTAATTGAAATTAAACTATTCGGTTAGCATTTAATCCCAATAAAAAAAACTAAACAATCAGATCAATAAATATGTTTTTAACGTTTTAATTTATATTTAGTTCTACTTTATGAACTCAAATACAAATTTAAAATCCAAAATACTATTATCCAATCTAATCCAAATAAACAAACCATGTCGTTAAATCCAAAGTCTAATTAAATGTAAATTTTTAAATCTAGTATAAAATGTGATTAACAAATACGAATATTTAACTTATTAAAAATTTATGTAAAGTCGTATGTCTACTTAGGTATAAGATATAGTGTATTAAAAAATAAATTTTAAAAATTATGTAAATTTAGTTTTTTACTTTTAATAATCTATTAAATTTAATCATTTAATTCACAATCAACTAAAAATCTCCATAAAATTAATCCTTAATTAATTTTTTTTAACAAATTACTTAATAATCTTAATTTTTTACATACATGACTCACATATTATTTTGGTTTCAACCAAAATTAGCATATCCCTCAACGCCAATTATATTTTTGATCATATCCTAACAATAGTGAAAAAAATATATATTTTTTTTAACTAGTTCTTCTTCTTAGACATTTTATTTTACGTATTTTTAGAAAAAAAAAAACATTATATTTGCTTACTATAACAACTTTTGAATCAAATTAAAAATATTACATGTAACTTTATAAAGTCTAAATAAATTTATAACAAAATATATTTAGTACGTGAATAAACAAAAAAACAAAATTTATAAATTAAATTATTTTAAATTTTCAGTATATCTACACGAGTATAAATTACCTACATCATATTATTATTTTATTTTTTCTCAGTTACATAACATTTCATTTAACCTTTCATTTTTCTTTTCTCTTTGTTTATATTTTGTTCACTACGTAATATATTATTTAATAAATTACCAAAAAATATAATGTATAATTTACGTTTATGAATAAATATTCTAAAACTGTTCGTGTATATAACGGGTCTAAAACTAGAATGAATATAAATAACTTCTAAATTATGACAAAATTGTAGTGTGTCTATTTAATTTTATCACGTTGTAAATGTTTAATTAATATTTAAATGATTATGATATTTTGATAGTTATAGTAATCGTATATGTTATTTTGAAATGTTGCTAAAAGAAAAACAAAATTCCTAATGTGGGTTTTTCTAGAAAAGTAAAGAAATCTTCAATTTTTGAAGATTTAAAAAAATAAATTAATATTATTATATTTTTCTATTTTGAGGAGGTCTCTTATAACTAGAAAAATACGTAGTAAAATTGTAATGAATAATGATTATTTCTGATTCGCATTAAAAGGTCTTAAGTAACTTGTTTTCCTCCTAAAAAGGTATCTTTAATATATAATAAAAGAGGAGCCTTAAATGCCACATGGCGAAGTAAGGTCCCTTGGATTGGTTAGATACTTTGATTTCAACCGTTAGATGAGATTGATAATGTCATCAAATATTTGTTTCATTTTACACCCTCTTACAATACATAATTTCATTCTCTTTTCAATTTCACCATTATTACAATAAAAAAAAAACTCATGTTTTTTATTAGACTATAATTTACCTTATTATTTTTATTCTAAAATCATTCAATACAAAATATTAATATATGTGTATAAACATAAATGTATATATATTATTATAACTATAAACAACATGTGTATAAACATAAATGTATATTTGTTATTATACGTATAATATTGTATTCTCATAATAATTTAAAAGAACGTGTTCATAAACATAAAATTTACGATTCAATATTTATTTATATTTATCCGCGCTATCGTGGGGCAATAATCTAGTGTAAATACATAAGAAAACCACAATATTCAACCTTGAATCCTTGATGATAGAATTTAGCAAGATAGCTATAAATTTACCTATAAATTGATGAAAACAATAATCTACCAACGAATTGATGAAACACATAGTTTTTAGTAGCACAAACTTTGAAAAAATGTTATTCCCAAAGTCCACAATATCTATTTTAGTACCAAAATGCTTTTGGTGTTTGACTAATTGGTATTTTCTCACGGGTAATTAAGCAAAGATATAATATCCACAACTTGATAAGTGCGTAAAACACTAAAACTTACAAATCATAATATCTTACTTAGGACCTGTTTGCAAACATCAGATTTGGACTCAAACTACGGATTCGGATTTGGACTCGGTTCGTGGTCCGAGTGTTTGATAAGTTCATGAAAAGCTCGGATCACGGACCGAGTCCGTGATTTTGCCTCGGACTCGGTCCATTTAGAAAAAACACATACTGAGAACAAGGCAAAATCACGGACTCGGTCCATGGTCCGAGCTTTTCATGAACTTATCAAACGCTCGGACCACGAACCGACTCCGAGTCCGTAATCCGTAGTCCAAATCTGAGTTGCAAACAGACCCTTAACTATCATATAATGACAACAAATTGACATTTTAATAATTGACAGTGACAGATTTAAAATCAAAAATTTAGGATATTCGAGCAAAAAATTAAATATAATAAAAAAAAATTACAAAAACATATAATATAAAAATGCATCAATAATTATTCATCAAACTAATAGATAGTAAGTGCTTTTTAATAAGGATAAACGAAGAAAAAATCATCTTCATATATTTTCTAAAGTTAGTTTATAGTAATTTGAAATTAAAAAATTCTCATCAAATATGAAAAATATCAAGTTTGATTTTTTTCAACCGTGTTCCGATAACATATATTTACGAGTTAAAATAAGCCATTACTCTATAAAAGAAATAGTAGAGTAAGCATTTTTTTTTTATACTATGTCATATAAATTGGTTGAATTTTACTATGGTTTTTGATAAAATGTTACTCTAAAAGCTCTTTTATTATGAAATGAAATTGTCAACCATATCTATTAAAACCACATTAGAATGAAAAGGAAAGGAGATAGTGATTGGGTGGGTGAAAGAATTGAAGTGAGCAGCAAAATTTATGGCTTTCTTTCTAGTTTCATGTGCCCTCTTCCATACATAAAGAAGCCCACATCACCTCTTATATTTATTTCTTCTTAACTATAAAGTAACCTAATAAATAATATAGTTATGTAACTTCAATTTGTTACTATAACATTTGTTTTTGATATTAGGGAAAAGGTTTAAAAACAATCGATAACAACAAATAAATGGAAGTAGACTTAACATGAAAGTAGAAAGATTATTATTGTATTAGTATTCGTAGGTACATTTTAGTATTTGTCCGTTTACAGTGGCGGATCCAGGGTATCCCGGAATATTCTTGGATTTCGGTGAATTTGTTTCGCTTAATGTAAAAGAGTTTAAATTTTTTAATTTTTTCGACTGTCATACTACTGGTTTAAGTACGAAATATTGATAAATCCTTACAAATAAGGGAGTTTAGAGAAGTGGTAAGTTTGGAGTGTGTCTATCTCATTTGCCCAGGTTCAAATCTTAATCTTAGAAGGAATACTATTTTTTAGATTTTTTTTTTCTTTAGATACCGGTCATTTTAAACCCTGGCTCCACTACTGTTTACAACGTAACGTGACAACATAGCGTCACAACATGAGCATTAGGTTTTCGCAAAAACCTTCTATTTCAAAATATTCGATCACAAACCCTATAATTGTAGGTAACCTTTTTCTTTTGTGATGTCATTCACATTGTGACCAAAATGTCTCGTATGTGACCTACATTTTGAACCATTTACAAACTAGCGTAAAAAAACTGGCCCAACTACACGGCTATGATGCCATGGTGCTAAATCGCGACCATTCTAGGCAATGCAACACTTTGTTCGGTGACACCAAGACATCCTACCAGACTACTCTACTCGGCTAGTGAGTCTTTGGTACCCGATCACAACAAATATTACTTGGTCAAAGGCCACGAACTCGGACAACCAACAAGACGCAGGCTACGCTGCTCCGATACTCGGAAACCTTCCTAGGCTACTCGGCCAAATCTCTCGCTACTCGGACAGAATACTCGGCTACGCAAACTCACTCTGGTTAGCGCTACCCGGACACAAGGTTTGATATCCGGACACGGAGTGTGCTCGTTCATCGTGGTTGTGCTACTCGGACATTTGCTCCGCTACTTGGGCACTTGCTTCACTACCCTAAGCACTTGCGCAACTACTCGGACACTTGTCCCGCTGCTCGGACAATTTACCTGGTCACACTACGTGGGCTCATGCTAATCGATCACTACATCGCTACCTGATCAACTTTACTTGGTCACACTTTGGTGCCCGATCACCACTTCCCTACTCGGAGACTTTGCACGAACAACAAAGTATTCTTGGTGACCTCGATCACCATTAGTGACTTGGCTACGCTACTCGGTCATACCTTAGCCCGATAACTACCTCGGTTCAACTCTCCTACTAGGGATTTAGTTACGTACTCGGTCACGCGCAACCTGGTTAAACACCAAAATGAGTACCTTACGTCATTTATATCCCTTGAATCATAAATGACGACCCATAAAACAGGTAATCATGGGTCACGACCCATAAAATGAAACCCTAAATCACAAATCTATAAGTGCCCCTCTGACCCATTATTCTCACACACACCTACCTACCAGAGTTGGCAGTCATACTCTCTTACGTCAATACTACGTCACTTGAGGCCATCTTCTCCACCACGTTAGGCTTGTTAAAAGTTGATAGGTTTGCATTAGTTTCAGAAGTGTAAAGAAGTGATAAAGTCAAATCCTATTTTACTTGAGCTCGTAAATCATTATTCAAACATTATAGTAGCATTTGTGGGTACATTTTAATATGTATTTCTTTACAACTAAACGTGACCACATAGTGTCGCAAAGTGCTATGATCGATATAACACGTTTTTCTTTGTGATCCATTCACATTTTGCCCAAAAATGTCTCATAAATGACCTACATTTATCTTAGCGTGCTCGAAGACAAGAACAATACCCAACATTTGATACAAGTTACAAAGTCAACATTTGAGTGTCTTTGTACGATTTATTCAAAACACGTAATTGGTTTCCATAACCGACCCTCAGTGTTGGATTTTAGGACTGAAAAAAACGATCCAATGGATAATATAAAAGATCAGTTATAAGGGCTTTGTTGTACTATTTCTTTAAGTTTTGGTTTGGTTAATTAAACTTTATGCACATCCCCGACATCCGAAGGAATAAGAACTTCGAAGAGAAAAAGAAAAAAAAAAGGAAAAACTTCAAAGAAAAAAAAGGGAAGAACTTACAATCAAATTTCAAAATTTTAAAAGTAGCTATAGCTTATTATGTTGAATCAAATTTCAAAGGTTGGTGTCAATAAGTCAATATGGTTAGTGGTTTTAAAGTAGACATACTTCATTATGTGGAGACATTTCTAAGTCTTAAGTGTAAACATGAAAAAGACATTGTGATGCATATTGGAAACTAATATTAAATTTCAAAAATTTTAACACACATATATATAATTATATTATATATTAAAAATAATAATTTATTATTCAAATAACATTTATGTATTTAAAAATACTCATTATTAAATACAATTTTGTTATTTAATAGTCATGAAGACATGACTTAATATAAACAACTCATTTTAAAATATCTCGTTCTTGTGACAGAAGATAAAAGACAAAAATGATGCGAGATAATTGTCACAAATTTAATAAATATTTTCAAAAGTTTAAGATATCATAAGATTGAATTCGTGATTTTTTTTTTTAAACATAGTTACAAAAACAATAATTCAAAAACTTCTCTTTTCTTCATTAAATATGTTTGTAGGTTGTGATTGAATGGTTATGGTGGCCACCCGTGATATTCATGTCTTGTTTATTCCTTGTTTTATTGTCTTCTTCTATATTTGTATTTGTATTCCTTCCAAAAAGTCCATTTTCTGTTTCACATTATAAATATTTTATGTTATTAATTATTATTTTTATTATTAAAATGACACCATGACTGACAGAATAAATATTTATATATCGTTTTCAATGTTTTTTTTTTTAATACAACGTGGGGTTGTGTTTATCTAATCTGGTTGAAACACAGTAAACAATTTTTTTTTTTTTTTTTTTTTTTTTTTTTTTTTTTGAGTTGAAAACATGAAAGAGTTTTATCATTCAAAAATAGTTAGTGATGTTTTTCGGAAAACATATGACTAAGGGTTGACGGATTCAAGTCGGTATTGATATCACCTAAATTATGCGGAAAAAACTACCCTAAATCGAACATACTAACCCATGGAACCGAACATGACCCATTTTTAAACGGGTTAAGTGGTTTGACTTGTTTATGACCTGTCCAAAACTCAATTGACCCATGGGTTTTTATTAAACCTTGAAATGGATGGATTTTTTTTTTATTCTTTTAGAAAAGACAAATATTACACAACATATATATTTGCAGTTTTGTTCTTTACGGGACTCGAATCCATAACATCTAGATCAATGAGTTATTAAATATCGTCAGGCTACAAGCCATTTGGTTAGATGGATGGATTTAAAGACACCTAATTTTTTTTTTAACAAATCTGGGTATTTATTGATTTCATTTGAAATGTTAGTACATAAAGAAGCGGAAATATCAAGATTACAAAAGTTTTATGATTCGAACATACTTTTCTTTTTTGTTATCTGATTCCTTCGACAACAATCGTAAAACATCTTATGAACATTATTTGACTTCATTGAAGTAAAATATTTCAGAGAGCTAAATAAAGGTAACATCATAATATGTCATATAGTACAATTTTAACATTTTGAAAGACTACTAATGGGCCAATTTAAGTGAACCGTTTCTCGTTTGGTCCTCATAAACCCATTATTATTGGGCCAATTATCGAACAACACTAGCCCAATGTAAATTGTGACTATACCCCTATTGAGTTATTGTACCATGTTACTAATTAACATGGACATGTACACATATTTTAAAGTGATTCTGGCTTTCTCTTCTAAATTTTAATCTTCCAGACCATCATGCATTTTGTCTAATCGTTGCACCGTGGGGAATGTTTCGTTAAAAGATGAAAACGAAATAAAATGGCGTAATGCTATTAAATAGTTTTGAACTCGGAAAGACACTTTGATGAAGGCATAAAACTATATATTCAATGAAGATCACACCAAATTCTTACAAGGAAAAGTATTTTTGGCGTGAATGACAATTTGAACCTCATAAGAAAAGAATTATGTACCACGGTTGGTAAAGACGGATAGTATGGGTAATGAAGTAAAACATGCTTCGAGCAGATTGAGTAAAGTTCTAGGCCGGTCAAAATTGGTCGAGTATTCAGAAACCCCCTTTATCATTTACTTAAAAATACCAACAATTATTTATATATCATGCTACAAAACTGTTTGTCAAACAATAATAAAATTATTATTATTTAAATAAAAAACATTACAAGATTAAATATGGACCTAAAAAGAATTGTAAACTTCAAAATTCGTGTTCAAGAAAACCTAAAATAGGGTTTTGAATTAAGGGGGAGGAACACAAGGCAAAGCAAGTACCAATGGTGCTTGCTTATTACTTTGATTTTTGACTTCTTTTTGACTAGTTCATTTATATTATAGTTTTGTTATTAAAAAAGTATTTATCAATTTTTTATCCCTATTTTTGGATAATTTTTTTTTTGTTTATTTATTTATTTATTTATATAATGTTCCCAATTGGACATATGATTTGGTCATTAATTAATTCTAAACTTCATATATATTTCTGAAAAATATATCAAAATAAAAGTGAAAAAAACAAACAAACAAATACTTATATACATACTAATTAATACTATTAAAATAAAAATAATTTTTCGTGTGATAATTTGGATATTTGTTGTAAATGGGTCAGAGTATCTAAAAGTATGTTTGGCGTAACTAGTTGTAGCTGAAAGCTGTAGCTGTAGATACGAGCTGAAATTGAAAGATGGAAACTTGAGCTTTTTTATTTCTGAAACCTACTTCAATTAGCTTTTCATTCTGGAGTTTTTTTTTTTTCACAAACTTTACTAGCCAAACCAACCTCTTTTTATTTAGGAGCTTATCTTTTAAAAAATAAAAAGGTCAAGCTCCAAAAAACTCTAAAAAACTTTTTGTCAAACATACCTTAATTATATGCTTGAAGCTTAAACTTTTATTTCAAGACTCTTATTTTTTAAGCTCTTTAAAAGAAAGTTATTTAGGCGTTTTTCTTTTAAATTAAAAGTCTATATCCCTTTCCTCTAGATAATGCTATATTTAGAAGAAGGTTTTAATTTTGAGAATAAACGTTTATAGTCCTAAAATGTTAGACTAGGCGGAGTGGTTTTGTGTGGGTGATGATGATGTGGAGTGATAGAGGTGATTTGTATGAAAGAGATTGTGATTTTAGGAAAGAGAGTGTGATGATGTGGAGTGATAGAAAATGGGTGGAGTGGTGAGTGATGTTGTGGAGTGATAGAGATTATTTTGTAATCATTACTTTTTATTATTTTTTTTATATAAATGAAATTTAAAAAGTTGTATTTTTATTAAAAAAAAAAAACACACACACTACAATTTATTAAAAAACATATTACGATTAAACTAAAAGACGTTAAAAAAAATACAATTTTTAAAAAAACACTTCAATCTTCATCGTTGTTTCCTCGGGGGCGGTAATACCAGACATGTTCGATCAAATCGGCTACCAGACTGTGATGGGTATCTTCGTCACGCATGTAAAGTATGTTCTGTTGTTTCTCTTCAAAGGTAATCTGGACTTCTGGTTCTGTGGCATTCTCATCATAAGCTTGACAATACGCGAGACCTTTGTCTTCCAAAATCATGTTATGAAGAATTATAGCAGCGTACATCGCGTTTCTAATTTTTTCTAAAATCCAAGCTCTTGCGGGGTTTTTAATTATATGCCACCTTTTTTTCAACACTCCAAATGCCCGTTCGATGTCCTTTCTTGAAGATTCCTGGGCTTTTTTAAAATGGTTACGCTTCTCGTTTAATTCGTCTCTTTCCCTGAAAGACTTTATTAACACCGGCCATTTTGGATAAATACCATCAACGAGGTAATACCCGTATTTGTAGGTTGTGTCGTTAACAATAAACGACTGATCGGGAGCCGTCCCATTCTCAATGTTGTTGAAAAGCGGTGACTGATCCAAGACATTGATGTCATTATTCGCTCCAGCAACCCCAAAAAAGGCATGCCATATCCACAAATCAGTAGAGGCCGTAGCCTCTAACATAATGGAAGGGTGATTGTGATCACCCCTATGGTATTGACCAGCCCAAGCCACAGGACAATTTTCCCACTCCCAATGCATACAATCCAAACTGCCTAGCATACCGGGAAAATTGTGTTTTTCATCATGAACCGAAGTAATCTGCTGTATGTCACTCCAACTAGGACGCCGTAAATATCTCTTGCCGTATAAAGAAACCACACCTATTTCAGATATTATTAAATTTTAAGTAAAAATAAGTTTTAAAGTAAACTAATTAAAAAAGTAAAGGTTAAAAATATACCTTCGCAAAAGTTGGCAAGGGATTCACGTGAAACTCTTTCGGACATTTTTAAATACTCGTCCCATATGTCACTACAAGTGCCAAAAGCAAGTTGTCGTATGGCGGAGGTGCATTTCTGAATCGGTGTAAACCCAACCCTTCCTCTAGCATCAAATTTTTGCCTAAAATAATCAAAATGGTTTTCAAAATCGTGGCATATCTTGAGAAATAGCTCCCTCCTCATTCGAAAACGACGGGTAAATTGTTCGTCGGTGTAGGTGCAACCCGGAGAAAAGTAAGATTCCATTAGTAGTGTTTGAGCTGCTTCACGGTTACGTTCTATTGCGGTTCTTCTTGTGGTGATTGGTCTTTGGATTTGTTGTGCTGCAAAGTTAGCAACGGCCATAAACGCTTCGGCTACAAGTGCATCTTCATCCGAACTTGACATTTTATAAAACTTTGTGTGTGTTTTTTGTGTGTTTTTTTGTATTTGTATATATATTTGTGTGTGTAGTTGTGTGTTTATATAGAATTGTTTTTGCCCGTTGCTTTAATTTCAAACGGTCTCAAGACCGTTGCTGCTTTCTCTCTCCCTCACCACGGCGTTTTTCTGCTCACGCCGTGGCCCAAAAACAAGCTATAACGCCCCCACCGGAGTGGAGGTGGAGCGTTATCGCTTACGTGGAGGCGTGATAGGTGGGTAAACACGCCCCACTCCCGATAGTCTTATAAAATCTTCATACCAAACACGCCTAAAGAGTATAATAATTAAGACAATCGTCTTAAAGTAACCACTACTACTTTCAATTAATAAAATAAAAAATGCTTAATAATATTATTTTTTTATCTAAAAGCCAAAAGTTATATTATAAAGTCTTTGGTCATAATCTTGAGATTAAGCGCTTAATGTCGCTAATTTCCAAGGGAATATGGTATACTATTTGGGATTTGAGGTTAGACCCCAATTTTCAAACACAAATCAGAAATTGTTGCCAAACTTATATATGTAATTAAGTTTAATTTATTTGTTTAATAACATTTATTAATGAAATAATCTCATCATTTCTTAATCTATTAATTATAGTTTATGAACCATATATTTACTTTGAATATAACAAATTAAATGAAATTAATTTTAGTACAAAGGCAATGTTTTGTATGTACAAATTAGATCACCTCCTTAAGTAGTCAACATTACAATATTTGCGATAATTAACTGCCAACATACCTTTAGCCTAACGTTATTATGATGACCCATCAATATAAAAGTTTCGGATTCAAATGTCGTATGAACAAATGTATAGATTTATGGTGTTATGTATCATGTGTGTTTGTCTTTGCTTTTCAAAAAAAATTGCGACTAAAAGCTATAATTCCATGATGGCACTAAAAGTTTGTGAGAGAGAACATGATCACCAAGAAATTTCTATGTTTACTTCATCTTCGTACATCACAAAGTTATACACATCATGAAGAGTATATATATATATATATATATATATATATATATATATATATATATATATATATATATATATATATATATATATATATATATATATATATATATATATATATATATATATATATATATAAAGGTGGGTTCATTTAGGAACCATCAATTATTTAGGAACCATTAGGAACCATTTTTAGGCAAGGTGGCAATTTTGTAATTAAGTCAAATCCCCAAATTGGAAATCAATTAAAACCCACTTTAAAATACTAATTAACTTTAAATTAACATATCTAGAGTATAACTAGGTTTTAGGAAAAACTAAATACACCATTAAAACAAGCATTTAATTATCTTTCCAACGAGCACCCACTTGATATACTTTTGACGACTTTTTTTTTTTTTTTTTTTTTAGTGAGTTTCGGTATATACACTAGTGTATATACTAAATATTCACCAGTGTATATACTAATTCACCAAAAACACATCTAAACCATATACACTATACACTAGTGTATACACTATATTCACTAATGTATACGAATCTTTATATTAATTTCCTTTTAATTGTGAATACGCAATATATAAAAGTGAATATACAATATATATATACACAAGTGAATATACAATATACACCAGTGAATACGCAATATACACAACTGAATATACAATATACACCAGTGAATACCATGTATTCAATAGAGAATACATCTTATACATTAGTGAATATAGTGTATACACTAGTGTATATTGTATAAATACACTAGTGTATAACTATACATTAGTGAATATAGTGTATACACTAGTGTATAAATACACTACTGTAGTGTATAAATACATGTGACAACCGTCCTAGTTCAGGTGAAAACCGCACTCTCTACCTTTAAACTTAACTTTGTATTAACTTTGTCGTTACTTGTCTCGTAAACTCGTGTGCGTCGGAA
The DNA here is from genome assembly GCA_910822075.1 of Senecio squalidus. Classification (NCBI taxonomy): domain Eukaryota; kingdom Viridiplantae; phylum Streptophyta; class Magnoliopsida; order Asterales; family Asteraceae; genus Senecio; species Senecio squalidus. The sequence goes on along the minus strand of CAJVGC010000001.1, from coordinate 73,469,064 downwards.
TCGAATTGGAATCACTTAAATGAACCCTAATACCAAGAAAATACTTAGTGAACTTGCCTAAGTTCCTATCTAAAATAACCGGAAACTTTCAACTAGCGAAACACTTAACAAAGAAAACTAAACAAAAACGAAAATATCTGAAAAACTGCCTCTTGCGGCGCAAGAGGATGTGTTGCGGCGCAAGAGGGGCCCAGGAATTCAAAATTTTGTTGTTGCTAGTGCTTGGTGACTCACCCACAACCGACCTAAACGACCAACACCTGTAAAAACAGGTGTCAAACACCCCTTTAATCCAGAAAAGTCATCTTGTTAACACCCCACTTGGTCACTTTCATTCTTGCAAGATCAAAACACACACTCACCCTCATTTTCTCTCAAAACTCACATGCAAACTCACACACAACTCTTTCAAAAACAATCTTTCTAAGACATAATATAACTAATTCAAGGTCATTTTCATACATCCATCACCACCATTTCATCATCTCAAAGGTAAAAATCTTGTTCTTGAACTCTTTTTCATATTTACTCAAGTTTTTACATAAATCACCAAATCTATATATGTTATATAACTAAAATGATGAAAGTATATCAAAAAGTCCATTGCATGCAAGTTTTATTGGTAAAAATGGAAGTTTATAAAATGGAAAATCTGGAAATTTCATTAAAATAAACTAAAGTTATGTTTTTCAACTTAAGATTTCGATTTATGACTCTAACCGAAGAAATCGACAGAATCTGTTGCATGCATGTAAAAATTACGAAATTTTGACCAAAGATGTAAACTGTGAAATGTAGCTTACTGTCAAAAATTGGGAACCTAACTCCTATTTTTCGATTTATTATGATTTTTACAGTATTTAATCTGATTTAATCTTGATTTTCGAGAAAACATACCAAAAGAATTTATTAGCTTACAAAAATTGGATATAGTCTAGAACCTGTCAAAATATGATTTTACAGATTTTACTGGAATTTTTGGAATTAATATACTATTATTTACTGTTTTTACGGTTAAAAAAGCGTTAAATACGTAAACGACTCTAACTCCTTCAAAAACTGTCGGATTGAGACGAATCCAGTTCCTATGACTTCGTATTCCAGAATGTGATTTTTATGTTATTTTTATAAAATATTACAACAACAGAATCTGACAGTTTCATATTCGGTATAAATTAGGTTCACGCGATTCCGATTCCTATTCCGGTCACTCCACGCACACTCCTAGTACCATTCTCTCGCTCTAGCGTAAGTCTTGTGGTTCATTTGATTCATTTCACATAATTGAATTCAGTTTGTAAAGCGGGAAAGTGATTTGTTATTTTGGACATTCTTTATTTAGCGCGGAAGCTCTGCCGGATTTTCGTTAGAACCGACTCACCTCTTTCCGAGCTATCTTTTCACCGCCTCATTTCACGTGAGTTACATCCCCACTTAATTACTGTTTTCAATTATCTTTTGGGGGAAACAAGAGATCTAAATGTACTTTTATGAACTCTATTGAACATTTTTGACAAACTTATGCTTAACTAGTTTTATGGCCGTTTGGCCTTTGATAAACTAATGGTTCGCCACCTTTATTCGGCTTTTGATTCAAACTATGTTAAACTCATTTAATGCCATTCTCGGCACTCACATGTACTTTGATTGATCGTATAACTACCATGACTCTTGAGGAATATAGCTACTCTAAGTGACAACTACTAGTTTTAAAATAACATCAGTGCCTAATTTTCACCACACACTATTAGCTTTGTTAAGCCGTTTAGTAATTATGGGTATCGATACTTAGGAAATAACCGTTCCTTACTTAAGTGGCAACTTATGTACATATTACTCGATCAGAAATGACTCCCTGTAGTAGTCGGGGTAAGAGGCATCACGGTTGGTTAATCGGTTTAGTGTGAACACTTAAGCTATTATGCCAAGTAGTCGTTATACATGTAATCAATCATAGTTTACTTTTTATGCGCGTATAGAGTTATACGACCTCCGCATCTATCATTCTTCAACTGTTTTGGTTCGAACTATTCTTTAAGTCTTACTCAACTTTTAGAAACTACTAAGTATAGATATACTTAGCTCAAAACCTTTTTAGTCGAGGACTAGAAAACTGTAACTCACTCACTACTTTATTGTAGTTGACACTTTATCTCTTGTTTTCAGGAAATCAAGTGTAAGTCACGGAATGCATTACTTGGATGGGTCATGATACGTCACGTGAAGTCATGAATCGGGAGAAGACCTATTTTGAACATGCATTTGGGAATTTTTATCAAACAATTTATTATGTTATGTCGTGATGTACTTTTCAATACTTGGTTATCTTAAACTGTAAACTCTTATTTGCTTATTAATGACTTGAAACCGTATGTTTTTATTATAACTCGTGTAATGATATCTTTGCTCTTCACACTTCCGTGTTTCCGCTTTAGCGGGGTGTGACAGACTTGGTATCAGAGCACTGGTTATAGCGAAAACGGTTTTGAGAATTTTTCAAAAATTTTTGAAACCAAACTATAACCAAGGCTTTTCAGAAAAATCATTTCACGAGCTTTCAAACTTTAGTAGATTAATTCCGCAATCGCACGGTTTGCTTTTAACTAGGCGTAACTTGATCACCTATGCCTAGTTCAAAATAAATTCTGCGAGAACGGAAAGTAATTGATATTGTCAAACGGTTTTCGAGTCGAAAAATTCCCGGTCTTACTCCTTCCCGATTCTCACGTGACTGACCCATACATGCATTTTCGTTTACATTTTTCCTAAATTCCTGTACTCACGTAACGTATTATTCGCAGATCCGACATGTCTCAGTCATCGCACTCTCGATCTCAGTCCCGCTCACTTTCACGACTAGCGTCCTCCCCCGGACCATCAGAGGACCCCGCAGCATCCGAGAGTCAGCGTCATCAGACGACTGACCCATCTGAGGAGAGCTCGATGGCGTACTCCAGCAGCATGGGTACCTCCAGCCCGAGGACTGTGCCACCAATCGCACCACCGGCACCCGTTGAGGCACCGCCCCAGCGGCGTGGACCTCGTGTCGTTACGACGGCACGCAAGCAGGTCATCCTTCCAGGTCGGCTACCCGACCGGATGGCCGCACAGCAGGCCGGATCATCCCGACCCACACCTTCACACCTTCCGTTCGGTCACCCACCTCCTGAGGCTCCACGCACCTCGATGATGGACCACTACTCGTGGGAGCGACAACTGGAACGTGAAGGAATGATACGTACCCAAGAAGCTGAATCTGCCAGGCAGAGGACACCACCTACTCCACAGCTACCTCCTCCCGCCGCTTTCCTGCACCTCCACCGAGAGGTAAGGGGACTTTCGGAGGAAGCCCAGCAACAAGGGTTGCTCCTCTGCGAGGTCTCTGATGCCGCGCATCGGTTGGCACAGCAGGCATTGCGACACCGAGAGACTGCTCAGGCCACGGCTCGGACTGTGCAGCGTCTGGTAGGAGTTTGTCTGATTATGGGGACTCTTTTGGCGGTGATTGCTGCCAAGATGCTTTTCGAGAGACGCCACTAGACGTTCTCTTTTACTTATTGTACTGTAGGCTCGAGTTGTAATTTTTCCAGTGTACACAACTCAAAGCCATATCTATTTTATTTCATATGTATTGTACTTGTATTCCATTCTCATTTTGAACATTGTACTCAACTCTATATTAGTAATGAATGGAAATTCTACCTTATTATCTATTGTGCTATTGTCGTGTGAATCTTTAATTATCGTTGAATTGTATCTTGTTGTGTGAATTTCTTGAATCTCTTTCGTGCGTGTTCTATCTGTTCTATTACTTTACTCTTGCGGAATTGTTGTTTTATACATTAAATTATATTCGTATCATACTCTAATCGTGCGACCTAAACTGAATCTGTTGTCTGTTGTTGTTGTAGAATCATGGCACCCCGAAGCAACGCCAGCATCATTGCTGAGCAGGTCGCTGAGCAGTTGAATGCAACGATGCCGAACATGATCGCCCAGATCACGGCAGGCATCAATGCGAACGTCAACAACCACCAGCGACAGAATCAGAACAACAATCAGAACCAGAACAACAACAACAACAACAACCAAAACCAGAACCACAACAACAACAACCACCAAAACCCTCCCGCTTGTACTTATAAAAGCTTCATGGCATGCAAGCCCAAAGAGTTCCACGGCACTTCTGGAGCCGTAGGACTTGTGTCCTGGTTCGAGAGCATCGAATCAGTCTTGCACATTAGCAAGTGTGCTGAGGCCGACAAGGTAGAGTACGCCTCATGCGTACTACATGGGAAGGCCCTTTCATGGTGGAACAACGTGGTTAGGACCAGAGGGCGTGACACCGCCTATGCTCTCACCTGGGAGCAATTCAAGAACCTTTTGATTGCTGAATACTGCCCTAAAGGAGAAATCAAGAAGCTTGAGGCGGAATTGTGGAACCTCATGATGGTCGGGAATGAC